>LVTN01003046.1:12615-23943 GCA_001649415.1 Musa itinerans
TTGGGCTGAGGCAGTAGAAAGCTAGAAGATTTTGGGCAGATCTTTATTAGTATATATGTTTTTGTTGTATAAGCACGCTCTGCATCTAATGACATGTTGACGGTGAATCTAAACTTGTGAATTTTGTATAAGTTTAAATGACCTCTCATGTTTATGATTCTAGAATGTTAAGTTTAATTCGTGTAATGATATGAACTTATAGTAAACGTTGGTTTGGTGACTGTATAGACTCCCACACTTGTGAATTTATGTTGTGGTTATTATTTTGGGAGTTGGGATAGATTTTATGAATCATCTATGTTTATGAACTGCACAGGGTTTACACCATTGTGGATTATAGAGGTGAAATTTTGATTTGAATGTTTTCTTAGTGATCTCAAATGTGTGTTTGGATCCTGGGTGGAATTGTGTTGATAAAATTTTTAATATTATCATTATTTCAAGGGGCGTGTTACAGTAGTACCACCCAATGTCAGGGAGTACTAGTGGTGGTACTGCCTAGTACTGGCGGTGGTACCGCTAGTATCCCGAAAACTCAAGATGAGATAATTTTTTGGCTCCATTTTTTAAGCCATTGAGGCCTATAAATACCCTACTATTTCCTACATTAAAGAGCACGAAAGTGTGAACCAAAGTCTTGAGATTTTGGGTTGTAAAAGTGTTGAAAAAGTGCTAAGTAAGAAAGAGTTGTAAGAGGGTAGTTGGTCTTCGCCCATTGAAGGAAGACCATTAGTGGATACCGGTGGCCTCAATGGAAGATAAATCGAGAGTGGACGTAGGTCATGATGACCAAACCACTATAAAATTGGTGTGCCTTCTCTTCTTTGCTATTTACTTACTTTGCAACTACTTTACATCTTCATCACTCTCCTACGAACATCTTTAAGCTTAAACATCTTTCCGATATGGTTTTCACACATGAATTTTCTCCTAACAATAACTTCCATCTTGTTGGATTTTACTAAAACTCTTAAGCAAACTCTTTTTGAAATTATTGAGAATTTCTTACAACTTGCTCTCAATTTTTGCTTCCAAAGCTTTGAATTGAGCTTTCATAGAATTTTCAATGGTCATTGCATATAATTATAGATCTATAATTCCTAATTTTTGTTTTTGATTTCAAGTCAAGGGCATGAGCATTGCTTACTTGGCATTGAAGGTTAAGTCATTGTTGGTAGCATAGGTATCGAGGCCTGTGGTAGCATTAGAGAGGAGATTGAGGGGATGCCAAGGACATACGACCGAGAAAACACCAAGGACATGCCATCGAGGGAATGCCAAGGACACACCACCAAGGAAACACCGAGGACACACTACCGAGGAAACGTTAAGAACACACTATAAGAATTTTAGAAATATTAAGGAAATGCCAAGGAATGTTGCTTTGATACCAGATGATAAAACTCTAGGGTTTTATCTAAGAAAAGAGATAGGGATTTGATTGCTTCAAAGGGATCAACCTCATTTTGATCGTTTTGAGGGGATCAACCTCCAAGTTAGCCAAAGGCTTTGAGTTGTATTTGATTACTTGAGAAGAATAACCAACGGCATTATATATTTATAGGGTTATTTAATCCATAGTCAACTAAGAATAGGAGTCCTAAAAAATAAAAATAGCAATTCCTAATTTTCTATATTAAAGGAATCCTAACAAACTCCTACAATAACTAGTAAAAACTAAATAAGAAAAATAAAGATTAATATCAAATCCCTAAAATTAAGGACTCCTAAAATTGAGGAATCCTAATATATCTTGGTAAATGCAATACTTTCAAAAATTCTCAAATAATCAAATCTTTGTTTCTGTATGCTCCATACTTCTTTTGGTGTAATATTATCAATTTACCTTGTCAAAAATCTGTTAACCAAATAAACTACACAAGAAATAACATCGCCTCAAAATTCTTTAGGAATTCTTCTTTCTTTTAACATATATCAAACCATATTAAGTATAGTCCTATTTTTTTCTTTTTGAGACACTATTTTGTTGAGATATGTATAACATGGTGAATTGATGTAAAATTTTATTATTTCTAATAAAACTTTCAAATTCATTTGATATGTATTCACTACCCCTATCTGTTCTTAAATATTTAATCTTACAACCACTTTATTTTTCAACCAAATTCTTAAATTCTTTGAATTTGTTTAAAATTTTTTTCTTTTCCTTTAACATATAAACCCAAGTTTTACCACTATGATCATTAGTGAAAGTAAGAAAATATATACTTCCTCCAAATTATAATAGACTGATAGGGTCACAAACATCTTAGTGCACTAGGTCAAGTCAATGCTATGCTCATTTTATTCTTCTGACTTTGAAATACTTTCTTTTTGCTTGCTCATAGCATATACTTTACATAACTTTGATGAACGATCAATTCTTGACATTCCTATCACTATATTATACTTCTTTAGAAGTTTTAAAGCCTCAAAATTTAAGTAAGCATATCTAAAATGTTAGAATTATCCTCAATATCAGTTTTAAAATAATTTGATCGATCAAAAATACATAAATATAGAGAAAATATTCTCTTCTTTGTCATTTTCATAAGTGAAATTAATGTTTTATTCTTATCATGAATTGAGAGAGTTATATCTTTTATCTCAATATCATAACCTTTTTTAAGCAATTACCCTAAGTTTAAAATATTATTTTTCATATCATGAACATAATAAACATATGAAATGCATAATTCTTTACCTATGTTAAGCTCAAGAAAAAATTTACATTTATCTTTTATTGGTCTTTGAGATCGATCACAAAATGTACTATTGTCAGAATAACTTGTATCTATTTTGAAAAAAAAAATTTTGATGCCATGGATGTGATTTGAAGCTTTTGTATCAGATATCATGTCATAGATTGATCTTCTTTTAAATTATCTTATCATTAGCAAAACTTAATTTTCTTTCTTTTCTTATTTTTTAACAAAATTTGTCTTATCACATTGAATATTAGGATTATAATGATATTCAAATGAGTAGTGCCCATACCTTTTGCAAGCATAACATTGTATTTCAGACCTTCTAGAATTTCTACCTCATCCACAACCTATGCTACATCCTTGATCATAACCTTGGTCTCTTTAGTTATAATTTTCACCATCACCTTCATTGTTTTGATATTTTTTATTGGTCCAACTTTTGCCATCTCTTCTTCTTTGTTCATAACCTCTTCCTCCTTGAAAATTTGATTTATTTTTGTTTTCAAGAGTAAGTTTGGTTTGTCATGCTTGCTTTATAGATTTTTCTTATCTTTTTTTTGTAAGCCTTTGTTCATGAACTTGAAGAGAACTCATTAGTTGTTCTAAAGATATTTGTTCCAAATCTTTAGACTCTTTAATCACTACAATAATAAAATAAAATTTTAGAACTAGATATCTCAATATTTTTTCTATTACACTTTGATTAATTATTTATTCACCTTTTTGTCTTATTTGATGAATAATATAAATAATTTTTAAGAAGTAATCAAAAATAGATTCAAAAGTACCTTATTGTAATTTTTCAAATGTAGCTCATAAAACTTGTAAACGAAGCTTTTTTACCTTATCCACACCACCGAATGTTTTTTCAAGCATTTTCCAAGCCTTTTTTGAAGCATTTGCTAGAGTGATGATCTCAAACATTGAATCATCAAGCCCTCGGTAGATCATGAACAAAGCTTTTTTCTCTTTCCTTCTATCTTTGAATTGTTTTACTGATTTTGTATTCATTGCTCCTTTTGTTAAACTTGGTTCAACAAATCTTTTTACAAATGTTCATGCATCTTGGGAGTCTAGAAGAACCTTCATTTAGATGTACTATATATCATAATTTTTTTTAATCAATCTAGGGATTTGGAGTTGGATGGTGCTCGAGAAAGAGGTCATAGCCTGACCTAAGCTTTGATACTAAATATTAAACTACATAGGGAGAAAGAGATAGAACTATCACATATAGAAAGAGTAGGACAAGGTAAAATATTTTATATTTCACTCAAAACTCTTTATTGTTGAATCTCGGATTTTGATAATGAAATTAATTGATAAGTTTTTGATCTAATATGCGTTTTGAGTGACAAATGGCTAGCTTCAATCATGGAGAGACAATTTGATTAAAGCAGGAAAAATCAATGTTGTGTCGAAGTGGAACATGTCAAAAGATTGGACATCGAGCCGAATGATCGGTCAATGTGTTGGCAGAAGGCTTTATGCCATGAGTTTGGGCATTGAGCCAAAAAGATCAAACATTACACTAAGGAGATCAGATATTATAGGAAGACAATATGCCGATTGGGCAATCTGCCGAAGGAGAGGACGATGCACCGAAGGGTCAGACGAAGCACCGGATGAATCAATGACATGTCAGACAACATGTGATTAATGCTTTGTAATAATTGTACCACTCAGACATAGTCTTTAAGATTGTGTCAAGTAGTGGTGCCGCTAGATTGGGTAATGATATCGCTAGTGTTAGACTGACTGACGATGGTACTGCTAATTGTCAATTTGTCAAGCTGTAGTACTATCCAATACTAGCAGTAGAACCGCTAGTACCCCGAAAACCCAAGATGAGATCATTTTGGCTCCAAATTTAAAAATATTTGGGGCCTATAAAAACCCACTCATCCTTGCTTAGTAAACACATGAACTGAGAACATAAATTGGGGAAAACGTTGTTGTAATCTTGAGAGTTCCCCTCCTCTTCTCTAAGAGTATAATTTCTGTTTAAAGGAGGGTTGAGTGGTTGTAAAGGTTATCTCCTAAACCCATAAAAAGGAGAAAAGGGTTATAAGAGGGTAGTTGGTCTTCACCCATTGAAAGAAGACTGTTAGTGGACGTCGCTGGCCTCAATAGAGGAGGAATCGGGGGTGGATGTAGGTCACGACGACCGAACCACTATAAATCTGATGTGATCTCTTCTTTGCCATTTATATTCTGCTTTCTCTTTATATTGCTTACTGATTTTGTTGCATAATCTAATTTACACCCTTTTATGTTAAATACATTTTTGATACAGGTTTAATCGAAAAAAAGTTTTTCGAATTGACATCGTTTTTATGACATCACTATTAGGATCAAGAGTGGCACTAAGAGGGGGGGTGAATTAGTGCAGTAGAAAAATTACGTCGATTCAAAATCCTTCGTATGATAAAAACTAGTTTTGACTCAAATCATTTGTTTCACTTTGAATAAGTAGAGAAGAGAAGGTTGGGTAGTTTGTAGTGTAGTAAAGTTGAATGCAGTAAAGAGAATTTGCAGTAAGGAAAGAACACACTAGAATTTATAGTGGTTCGGTCGTTGTGACCTACATCCACTTTTGATTCCTCCTTCGTCAAGGTCAAGGGTGTCCACTAATGGTCCTCCTTCAATAGGCGAAGACCAACCACCTCTTTATAGCGCTTTCTCCTTTTCATGAGTTTGGGAGATAACCCTTACAAGCCTCACTCCTCTTTCTTGGATGATTACAAAGCTAATAGAGGGAGGAGGACTCTTCTCACTTTTACAACACTTTTAATACCTCAACACTTAAAATTTTTTCACACTTTTGATTGCACTTTTTACCCTTTCATATAGAAAAGGATGAGGTATTTATAGGCCCCAATGGCTTCAGAATTGGAGCCAAAAAGTGTCACATCCCCGAATTTCGAGGTACTAGCGGTACCACTGCCATTATTGGGTGGTATCATCGCCTGACTCTTTGACACTGGGTGGTACCACCGCCTAGTTTGGCAATACCATCGCCTGATAGAGCTCTCGAAAATTGAGCTCTAGCGGAACCATTGCCTGACATGTGGTACCACCGTTGGTAGGTAATAACTGCCAACGATACCATCGCCTAGCCTGGGCGATACAACAACCCAGAACACCTGGGAGACTAAGTCCTAGGTGGTGCCACCGTCGGCCCTGGCGGTGCCACCGTCGGCCCTAGCGGTGCCACCACCAGCTGTGACTTCAGGTGCTGAATGGGCTGTTCAATTCGGCCCAATTCAGTCTTGTTAAGGGCCCAGTTGGCCCCTAACTGAGTTAGTGGGATTACCTCCCAATCCTAACTCAACTTAAGATCTAACTATAATAATTAAAACATTTAGCAAAGTATTCTTATTCCAGTACTTCAATTGTTCTTCCGGTGAGCTTCCGGCGATCTTTCGGTAAACTTCCGATGATCTCTTGGCAATGTTCCGACGGACTTCCGGCAAGCTCCTGGACTTCACGATGATCTTCTTGGTGAGTTTTGACAAGCTTCTTTGGCAAGCTCCTAGACTTCTCTGTTAATTCCGATGGAACTTCCGATGAACGTTCCGACTTTCGACGAACTCTCGAACTCCCAATGAAATCTCAATCTTGACTCCGGCACACATTTGCTTTATGTCTTACCACTATCATAGTTAATCATGCACACTTTTCTCAACATATAGATTAAATCAAATAATTTACCAATTGATTTTATTATCAAAATCTGAGATTCAATAATCTCCCCCTTTTTGATGACGATAATCAATTGATGACGGAGTTAACCTTAACTCCCCCTATCTATATGTTATACTTAAGAAAAGACATTCTTAAATTCAAGGCCTTTGAATTCAGGTATCAAACTGATAAGTTATATTTATTTAAACTTATCAATATGCATATCATGATACTTATACATTTCAAGTATCTACGATACATATGATGCATGCATTTTGAGGTAACTATGATAAAGATTTCAAATATTCATAAGCAATATATTTTGATATGTTTCAACTATGTGCAATGTATTTGACGATTCCAATTATATTTGCTCATATTTCAAGCATTTGCAATATATTTTATGCACTTATCTAAGACATTCATTTTGTCATCAATTTGCCACATTTCTCTCCCTTTGTCATCAACAAAAAAGGAAGAACAATTCAATAATTCAAGTGTGGGAAAAGTTCAAGCAAGTTTCACACCAATGTATCCAAGCAATAAATGAAGATAAGCAAAACTTTGCATGATAATTTCTCTTTGGATAAGCTAACATTTTTACTCAAGGGCTTTTTGGTTCTTCCTTAGTTATGCAAGTTTCTTTCTTCTTTTGTCATAAGGATAAGAAAAGGAAAAAGGGTTAGGAAAGATTCCATGAAGACCCAAATTCATGAAAGGATTTGAACCAAGTTAAATTCAAAACAACAAATGAGTTTCATTAAATCATGTTTCAACTTTAACAATGAAAAAGATCAAGTGTATCAAACATAAATCAAATCTGTTACACACTAAATCAAATATGTTACATACTAAATCAAATCGCCATTCTTGCAGTGATCATTACACACTAAAAATTCATAAACATTCTTCCTTCATAAGAAGAGTAAGGAAGGATTCATGGGAAAGGATAAAAAGAAATCCATGAATAAAACTTTATAAATTAAATTTATTTCTTATTAAGAATTCATAAGAGTGAAATCCGTGAAAGATGCATTTGTCAATGAATTCAATGGGTGAAGGGACTAAGTGTATCAAACATCATTATGTGATGGAGCAAGGATATGGAGTAAACTTGATATCAAGGAAGATAAAAATGAAATAAATTCATGAAAGCTCCATTCATGAAATATATTAAGAGAAAGATAGTCCAGAAAAGAATTACAACAAACTCATGCATTTGGACAATTTAACATCCCTAACTCTACAAATGATCATCATACAAGAAATAATACATCAAGTTATAAATACCAAGAGTCAAATCTTTCCTAGTGTAAATATCACAAGAAGGAAAAGCATTCTTGAATAAAAAGAAAACTGAGAAATTCGAAGAATGTATCAAAGAATTTATCCATTCAAAAGATTTATCAAGTTAAATTCTTAGAGTGATGCATGCATTAAGCCATTTATGCCATCATCAAGAAATGTATGACATCAAATGGTGTGTCATAATAAGTATAGTGTATCAAAGAGTACAACTCATCATGGTACTTTTTAGTTCTCTACCCCCTTTTATCAGCAAAAGAAAATATATAACTTATTCAACGGGTGGTAAATCAAAATGCCTAAACAAAGTATTCAGTTGCTAATGAATTTGCTACTGCCTCATAAGGACCAGTAGGAGGAGATTGATTTCCCCTAAATATTGGTGTTTCAGGTTCTTGATCAAGTGAGGGGAGGTCAGTCCTTCTAAGTAATCTAGTCCATGTCTCATTTCTGACAATACTTCTTAATCTTCTTAGCCATTTCTATTATGCTTTCTCTTTATATTACTTACTGATTTTGCTACATAATCCACTTTACACCCTTTTTATGTTAAATATATTTTTTACATGGGTTTAATTGAAACAAAGTTTTTCGAATCGACATCATTTTTATGACAACATTGTTAGAATCAAGAGCGACACTAAGAGGGGGGAGGGCGGGGGGGTGAATTAGTACAGCGAAAAAATTATATCGATTCAAAATCCTTCGTACGATAAAAATCGATTTCGACTCAAATCGTTTGTTTCACTTTGAATAAGTAGAGAAGAGAAGGTTGGGCAGTTTGCAATGTAGTAAAGTTGAATGCAGCAAAGAGAATTTGCGGTAAAGAAAGAACACATTGGAATTTATAATGGTTCGGTCATTGTGACCTACATCCACTTCTGATTCCTCCTCCGTCGAGATCATCGGTGTCCACTAATGGTCCTCCTTCAATAGGCGAAGACCAACCACCTCTTTATAGCGCTTTCTCCTTTTCATGATTTAGGAGATAACCTTTACATGCCTCACTCCTCTTTCTTGGATGATTACAAAGCTAAGAGAGAGAGGACTCTTCTCACTTTTATAACACTTTTAACACCCCAACACTTAAGATTTTTCCACACTTTTGATTACACTTTGTTACCCTTTCATGCAGAAAAGGGTGGGGTATTTATAAGCCCCGATGGCTTCAGAATTGGAGCTAAAAAGTGTCATGTTTTTTTATTTTGGAGTACTGGCGATACCACCGCCATTATTGAGCAAAACCACCACCTGATAGAGCTTTCAAAGACTGAGCTCTAGTGGTACCACCACTTGACAAGCGGTACCACCGTTGGTTGGTAATAACTGCCAACGGTACCACTGCCCAGTCTAGGCGGTACCACTGCCCAGTTTGGGTGGTACCACCGCCCAGAACACCTAGGAGACCGAGTCCCAAGCGATGCTACCACCGGCCCTGACTTCAGGTGCTGAATGGGCTATTCAATCCGGCCCAATTCAGTTATGTTAAGGGCCCTATTGGCCCCTAACTGAGTTAATGTGATTATCTCCCAATCATAACTCAAAACTTAAGGTCTAACTACAATAATTAAGACATTTAACAAAGTATTTTTGTTCCGGTACGTCAATTGTTCTTCCAGCAAGCTTCCGACGATCTCTTGACAATTTTCCAACGGACTTCCGGCAAGCTCCTGGACTTCACGATGATCTTCTTGGCAAGTTCTGACAAGCTTCTTTGGCAAGCTCCTAGACTTCTCAATTAATTCCGATGGAACTTCCGACGAACATCCGGACTTCCAACGAACTCTCAAACTCCTAACAAAATCTCGATCTTGACTCCGGCATAACATTTGCTTTATGTCTTACTGCTATCGTAGTTAATCCTGCACACTTTTCTTAATATATAGATTAGATCAAACAATTTACCAACTGATTTCATTATCAAAATCTGAGATTCAACAAGCACTAATTCACCCCCCCCCCTCTTAGTGTCGTTACGGTCCTAATAGTTGGTATCAGAGCAAAGTTAGTCTCTGTTTGGTTTAACACTTAAGAGAAATAACTTTTTTTGGCTTTTAAGAGGGTCTTTCTATCACTCGTTCTCCTATGTTCAATGGGATAGACTACACATATTGGAAAATTCGAATGAGAGTTTTCTTGCTTTCTATGAATTTTGATTTATGGAACATGTTGAAAGCAGTTTTGAAAAGTCTTCCAAACCAATAAACGAATGGAATGATTTGGAGAAGAAGACTTTTTTTTTGAATGCTGAAGCCCTATGAATGAATGGAATGATTTTGAAAAAAAAATATTTTTGTTAAATGTAAAAGTTATGAATGCTTTATTTTGTGCTTTGGATAAAAATGAGTTTAATCGTATTTTGACTTGTGAAACTGCACATGACATTTGGCACACTCTTGAAATTACACATGAAGCCACAAATATGGTTAAAGAATCAAAAATTAATCTTTTGATGCATAGTTTTGAATTGTTTCGAATGGAACCAAGCAAAATCATTGGAGATATGTACACCCATTTTATGGATATCGTCAATGGTTTAAACGCACTTGATAAAAGTTTTTTTAATTTTAAACTTGTTAACAAAATACTAAGATCCCTTCCAAAAAGTTGGGATCCAAAAGTGATGACAATACAAGAGATAAAAGATTTAAACAATTTCCTTCTTGAAGAACTTATCTGGTCTTTAATAACCTGTGAAATGACTTATATCGAACATGATGAATTTGATAACAACTTTTCAAAGAATAAGAAGGATTTGGCACTTAGAACAAAAGCTTAAGTTCTAAGTGCATCCAAAGCTTAAGTTCGAACATGATGAATTTGATAACCACTCGAGCGAAAGTTCAAGTGATAATGACTTTGAACTCTTAACAATAAAGCTTAAAAAGTTCTTAAAACAAGAATCAAAGAATAAAAATGAACTTAAAAAGAAGAAGATGCCAAAGAAGAAGAAAGCACTCAAGGTGACTTGGAACGAAACGAGTGCATCCAAAGACGAGGAGCAAAATAACAAAGACAAAGTGGCGAATTATACCTTTGTGGCTTTCGACAACGAGGTAAGTGACTCAACCAAAACCCCTTTACTTTACTATGAAATTATTTCATGAGTTATTTTTAAATTAGTTAGTAAGAAATAAAAAAAATTAAAAAAATCATGCTTCTCTTTCTAGTGATTTTAAAAATAAAAAAAAATAATAATTAACGAGCATGACTATTACATGTTAATTCCTTGCACTAAGTATGAAATGTTAGATTCACTTAAGAAGAAAAATGTATTACTACAACAAATAATAACAAAAGAAAGACCATTGGAATTAAAATGATTATTAACAAATTAAATCTTTTGTTTGAAGGTGTTTTAATATGTTATACTATTGATCATGATGATTTTTCATGATGATGCTTGTTTTTCGAGTTTAAACGATAATGCATGATTTTGGCTTAGAAAACAATGGCATGCTAGTATGAAATCAATCACATAGAGGAATGCATTATTTTTCTTAAAAATGACTCTATCCCTAAAAACTTATTAAATTTTTTAATAATAAATTGATAAATCTATTTATGTCATTTTGAATCTCTTGAAAGTGATTTTGATGATTTGACGATTTGAATTTGAATGAGTTTT
>LVTN01003047.1:7620-18323 GCA_001649415.1 Musa itinerans
ACTGCCTTCTGCGCATTTACAAAACGAGTTTCCAAGTTCAGTGCTTTCCGAATCTGCGTTTAGACGTAAATCGACATTATCGTACGAACATCATATTTCAGTTTGCGCTTACATTCTGATTTCCATCATAACTGCAAACTGCCTTCTACGCATTTACAAAACGTGTTTCAAAGTTCAGTATTTTCAGAATCGACATTTAGACGTAAACTGGTTTTATCGTACGATCGTCGTATTTCAGTTTGCGCTTACATTTTGATTTCCATCATAACTGCAAACTGCCTTCATAGATTTACTTTAACATCATCTCGCTTAATCTTCGAAATCATTTTTATCGTACGAATGAAGTTTTAATCGTCGAAAGATTTTCGCTGCACTAATTCACCCCCCCCTCTTAGTGCTCTTGATCCTAACAGTTTTGAGGTTGTCGCTACTGTAATTCTTGAGAAAACTATCTCATGTACAACTTGTTGAATGAAGAACAATGCGTTTGAGTCCTTTTTATTCTCTCTCAGCTTGGTTTCTTCATCTGGATCTGCATATCCATTTTCTATTAAGTCACTAAGATTTTAAGACTTGAATAGTCTTTATCTTGATACTTTAAAATTCATAGCATTTGCCCGAGAAGATGGAAATAAGGAGTTGCGACATGGAATTGCCATTGAAAGTCATGATGCCTAATTCAGATTGAAACTTAGCTCTGATACCACAAATATTGAGGATGGAGGAGCAAGGAAACGATAAAATAGAATATTATGATGCAATTAAAAAGAATCCTTTCGATCAAGAAAACCGATGTAGTATTTAAATAAGAGGATTGACATAGAACACTTACAAGATATTCCCAAGTGTATACTTCTTATCTTCTTTCATGAACTATGTTTCTATTTATAAGACCTAGTGGTAACTACCTCACCCCACTATGTCACCCATGATTGAGTTAGGTGTATGAACTATCCTATAACTTCTAGATCATGGGTTATTTCTTAACACATACCTAATAACTACTCAAAATATGATAACTATCTAGATAATTACTATAAATAAATTCTTAATAAATTTGTCCTGCTGACTTATGGGCAGAGGTTAGGATTCATTTCGACAGAGAACGACGACGACGACGATGGAAAAGGCGAGCAAGAGGAGGTGGTCACAAGGGAGTACATGATCAATCTCCACAAACGTTTGCATGGATGGAACGTCACTCTCTTTTTCTCCGTTACTTCCCGATGCGACTGTTGTGTTGGACAAATCATCGAGGAATTTGATGAGCGCAGCACGCGTCATTGATTACCCAAAGTCGCTACGGCATGACGATCTTGTTACATCTACCATTGCCGCATCTTAAGTATTTGTCTTGCCAAGAAACCGCCACTGTCTTCTCTGATGAAGAACAAGATCTTTTTGTGGTTATTCACTGTTTTAGCGACAACCTTATACGGTGCGAGGTGGTATCAAAAATGGGGTTTGACTCCATGTGGTTCCAATCACTTCGTAGTATCAAGAGTTATAACAAGTGGAATTTTGTCTTAATTAGATTCATTTCTGTAGATGACAAAGCCCTTGGATTGATGAATGTTCAAAACAATGTAGACTCAAATGAATGGTTGTTATATCAATTAAAAAATTCGGAATATTATCAGTTTTAATTACTTATGATATTTTTGTTCTGATATTAAAGAAAATGTCAGTCATTATAACCTATTTAATTCTTTTTTACTTGTTAAGATGATGCTATTGGCAAGCAACTGATGATAGATTCAGTCAAATTTCCGAATTCTTAATAGCTTAACATGTGCTTTCTATCAAATGTATTAATCTTGAGCTTCACAGACTTCAAACAAGAGTTGGGCATAACGTTCTGAACATTCCAGCAAATTGATAATATTGACATTCAACAGTTTGAAATTGTATTGCATCTATAGACAGTTGAGTTGATCTTGATATCTTTTGAACAACATGTCAAGAGCTCCAATCAATTATCAATCTCATTGTTGACAAAGTTTCATATATACCTTGTTTTATATGAAATTTAGACAGAATCTTCTGGTTTAAAAACAATCTGATGTCTTGATGCATAGCTAAGGACAGTGCCTTTTATCACTATAACCTTGACCAGATGTTTGAATGAACTTCTGGACTTAACCTGGATAGGTGAAATCTCAGAATGTCCTCTTGAAACTCAATAAGGATTCAGATATGATGCTATATTTTCTAAAATTTTCGTACAAGTAATTGACAGATTTGCATATGTATATGTGTTTTGTAATTTGCATTTGTGTGCAGTGACGTGCAGGCCCCTGTTTTCCCTTCATGGTTCAAATTTGATTTTATTTTTGAAGTATGTTTCGTCTCATTTACATCTGATGCAATTTTGGAGATGAGACATTCAAGTATATCGATATTGTGTTAACTTGTTATGTCCTGCTATCACTTACAAGGGTCTCCTGGGCTTGATAGCATGGTGCATGTCTCCTGTAGCATGTCTTCAAACAAGCATATTATAAATTTGTGAACAATTGTTTTCATTCTAAAAAAGTGCATAAATTAAGGGAAAATTGATACTTGTGATCAGGATTCGGATTTTTTTAGGTGTCATAATTGATTTGCTGTTCCTCTAATGGATTCTGTATTCACTCCTTTTGAAACTACACTCTCCTGGATTATGCACTATGGAAAGTTCCTTATTAGTGACACTGCTGTATTGTATTTTATTTATTTATATATATTTTTTGTGGAATATGTACAAGTATGTGCTAACCTTTCTGACATTGGGCAGCACGTTCGAGAAGAAGGCTCCTAAGGCGATTAAGGAGATAAAAAAGTTTGGGCAGAAAGCAATGGGGACTACCGATGGCAGGGTTGATGTGAAGCTCAACAAGCACATATAGAGTAGGGGGATCCGTAGCGTGCCATGGCGAGTCCGAGTGAGGATTGGTCGGAAAAGGAACGAAGAGGAGGATGCCAAAGAGGAGCTCTACTCATTGGTCACAGTTGCAGAGGTTCCACCAGAGGGGTTCAAGGGGTTCGGTACCAAGAATGTCGATGAAGCAGACCAAGTTCTAAATCTGTTTTTTTTTTTTAGTTTACGGTAGAGATTAGTCAAAACTATTGTAGGCAATTTTGACATTATATTTATGTACTCAATTTAGTGTTTACTTGTTATGCTTAGCATGAGAGATATATCTCTACTAGAGCAGGTGAGAAACATTTTTCAATTTACGAATAATATGATAGATATCTCGTCCATTAGCCATTAGAAGTGCTCATGATGTTTTCTCTGATAAATCTAGAAATGATTGAGAAAAAGGTTATGCATAGTTTATGTGATAGATTATATGAGAGTTTCAAGTTAAAGTTTTAGGAGAGAAACCCCACCCCAATGCAGTCTTGTGTTTTTGGAGTTATGAATTCAATGTCCTTGCCCGTGCTGATGAGCTAAGAATGCCCACAGAATTTTCTTCTTCTCCCTCGCTTCTCTTAGAGCCCACGAGGTTTTACTTGATCGTTGAAGGCGGACTATTGGGACATCTCCATGTCTCTGTCTGCATGTATTTTTCGACTTTGCTTCGAGGATTCTCATCTCTAAACTCTGGTTCCCGATCAGTGTGCTGATGATGCTGCCAGAACATGTTTCGTCGTCGCTTTTGGTGAAATTACATGCTCGACGGAGAGACAACTAAAATCTGATACATCGATGTATATCTCCAATCCCCTCTAGTTTTGCCTTTAAATGCCGAAGAATCAAAAAGAGACAGAAAAAAAGAAATAAAGAAAGCAAGCTGGGTGGTGGGCGTCGTATGCTAAAGCCTCGCACTCCTCTCCGATCGAGTGCCTTTGCCTGCTCTAAACTATGCAGACCAACTGTTTGATTGATTGTCTATTTTTAGACCAGCTCGTTGCCGGGTTCCATGATTCATGCCAAGTGGAAGTCATCCGACTCCAGTAAAATCCCGCCCACCGCCACCGTCCCTGCCACTCCAGAACTAGCTCCGGTCCCCGCTCCACATGCGCACCAGTCCCACTACCCCACACTCTCATCATGTCTCACGTGGCTTCTCCTCCAAGTCTGCGTCCAGCATCCGTGTACGGCCATATCTTATCCAAACACATACTCTTCTTTATTGGCGTGCCAACATGTGAAGCACGGTTCTTCTGAATCACCACAAGTCAAATTTACTTGGTCCGAAGATCAAATTTAAATCGACTGCTGTACTCTTATCGATGATATTGTCCACAGTTAGTACCCAAAGAAGCTGCCCAGAGTCACCAAGTAAAAACTACAAAGAGCATCACACATTAACGTGCATGCGCTTCTGATAATAACACTAGTAAGCAAGAATAACACACAACACAAAGAAGCAGTCGTCAGTTGTCACGCATACTACCCCCTCGCCCGGATCTCCATGCCGGGCTCACCGGCAAACCGGCAGCGGCCCACCGCAGAGGCAGTCGTTGTTGGCGAAGGAGGCGGCCTCGAGGTGGTCGAACGGGGAGCCGGCGGGGATGGCCCCGCAGAGGTGGTTGTGGCTGAGATCCAAGTGCCCCACGTACGCCGCGGTCACCAGCGTTTTCGGCACGCTGCCTCTCAGCTGGTTGTACGACAGATCCAGCGCCGTGTAGTATGACCGGTAGCCGAACACGTCCGGTATCTCCCCTTCGATGGCGTTCCGGCTCAGGTTTAGGATGCTGAGCCCCCTGCTCGCGAGCAGCGCCGCTGGGATGTGGCCGGTGAGCCGGTTGGAGTCGAGGTATAGGGAGGATAGTACCGACATGAACCCCAGGCTCGCGGGGATATCCCCAGAGATACGGTTCTCGGCGAGGTCGAGGTCGGCAAGACGAGTCATGTGGCCCACGGATATGGGGATTACGCCGGAGATGCGGTTTCGGCCGAGGAGAGCGCGGCTGAGCTTGCGCAGGTTTCCGAAGTCGGTAGGGATGGTGCCGGAGATCTGGTTGTTACTGAGCTCGAGGTGCATGAGGGAGGAAAGGTCGACGAGGGAGGATGGGATGGGGCCGGAAATCTGGTTGTCGGCGACGTTGAGGACGGTGAGGCGGGAGAGGCGGCCAATGTCGGCGGGGAGGGAGCCGGAGAGGCGGTTGCCAACGAGGTCGAGGATGCGGAGGAGTGGGAGTGAGGTGATGCAAGGGGGGATAGGCCCAGAGATCTGCTTCCAGTCGGCGAGGATGAGGGTGGTGAGGCGGTCCAGGCGGCAGATCTCCGGTGAGATGCGGCCGGACATGAGGCTGCCGGAGTGGCCTGCGCGGGCGAGGATGGGGTCCTCCGACTCGCCGCGGAGGGTAATGTCGGCTACGCGCCCAGTGGTGGGATCGCAGCTCACGCCGTACCACCGGGAGCAGCAGTTCTTCCCCTTCCACGACGAGAAGATCCCGAGGTACGGTTCAGACAGGGCGGAACGGAAGGCCAGAAGCGCCGCGCGGTCGGACGCAGGGCACCCATCGGCGCCTCCAGTCCACGCGGCCGCGACGGCGACGAGGAGGAGGACGGTGACAGAAGAGAGAGGCCGCGGAGCCATAACTAGCCTTTGGAGTGGCGTTCGAGGTTTAGCTCGCCTCGCTGTCCTCGGCTCTGGGTTTATATCCTCTTTCGGACGGTTTTAACCTCCACTATATAATGGAATTACTGCGATGGGAAGTTGCATTTCGGGTATTCGATGAAATTAGACGAGCTAGCGAGGGGTAGATGAGGAAGTGCGAGGAGCGGAAACCGGAGGCACGGGTGCGTGTGGTTTGGGCGTGTCATTATCTGACGCCGCGAACGCCTGCGCTCAAAATAGACTGAAAACAACAGTAGAAAAAGAAAAATAATTTTTTACCAAATTCTTTATACTCGTCGGCTTACCTGCTCTCTTGTTGGAGACAGCAAAGGCTCCACAGCAAACTCGACACGGGCCCCACCTTATCAGATAAGAGATGGAACGCGAACGGGAACGGGAGCGGGAGAGCGGGCCACCAAAGAGAGGTGCAGGAACAAGCCATGGTGTGGTGTCCGTCTGATCTTAATCACGATTGCAAAACGTAGCTATGTGACCTGGGAACGAGGAGCTCATCATCCGGCAGAGGACATGAGTTGAAATGTTGTGTAAGATGAAAATACTGTATGTTGCTTGTGCTGTGGACAGGAAGACATTACTCCACATAGCAGTGTCTTCGCTCGTTGCTTAATCAAACTGCTTGCTGAGCGTCGAGCCACCGTCAACACTGAGGGCATATTCTAGCATCTCCCAATTGCGGTCAATCATCACGTTAGAGTCTTAAAATTGATCTGATGAACATGCACCAACGTGACACCTTTGACCCACCCGAGACAATCACTCGCACCCGTGCCGTCGGTACAGACCCGTACAGGGTAGCTGACTGTGCTCGTGTCGCTCGTACAGTACAAAGCCACTAAAAAACGTATGAAGTGATGTCGCACGATACAAAGCCATCCAAGTCGATCAACCCCGTGCAAAGTGTACAGGACGATAGCTCGAGGTGTCAACGATCATTAATGAACTGTGTGCAATCAGCGTTAACTGCTTGTATAAAAGTTAGCCTCTTAGCCAGTGCTAAGGGAGGCACTTGAACACTCAAGAACCCCCTCTCAACAACATCTATACTGATACTACTGATTTAAGGTTCGGAAGGATTGAGTCTAGAATTTCCCTCTCAACATTAATCTTTTGTGTAGGGAGACGACGTTGAAGCGGAATCCTAGTCGTTACTCTACCTCAGGTTGACCTAGCGGATGGTGCTCCGACCCGATCTGACACTGATTCTCTCAATTTAAAAATTCACATGGACGATCTTTATGTTCTCGTGGTCGAGCTGGGCAGTACTAACTCTCCGGCCAAAGGCGTCAAGTTGCACAACAAACACAATAACAAAAATCTAATTCAAAGGTTGGGTCAATCTTAGTAATAGGCGATGCCATCATCTTTCATCGCCTTCACTGATCACGGGACCAACTCGACTTGCTTAAATCCAGCGGTTAAGTGGCCCCAGGGACCCACTCCGTCGTCCCGATCGCAGGTCGGTGGACCCCGCCTCACATGCTTTGGAGGGGAATCCACCATCCCACCGAATTGGGTTCCTTGCACGGGATGTGTTGGCCAAAACTGCTTTTCAACGCCTTACTCGACATACCCTACGCTTCTACCTCCCGAATTATTGGACATGGAAGTGGGTGTCCCGTTTTCTGCTTTTCAGTAAAGAAAGCAAGCTATTACCACAGGTAGGACGACCGGCGCAAGAATTGAGTGTCTCGGATGTCACATGTTTGGTTGCTATGTTAACTTCGGGGAATGTAAGTGTCCCCGTCGGGGCGGAACACGGTCCGGATTCAATGGCACAGCGGGCCAGCATCATCATGTGATGATCGATCCCCTGTTTTGTTTTGCCTCCACAGCGGCATGATAATAAATGAGATTTATATTTGCACTGATGAAACTATAGAAAAAGAATCCACAAATGATCGATCATGCTGAGTTCATGACGAAAATCCAAATCCTTGCGCATGAACAATCCGAAACACATCAATGGCTCAATGGAGACCAGTGACCAAAACCAACTGAGCCATGGCCGAGGCGCTGCCCCTTCGCCCGCAGAGCTAATTCTAGGTCACCTGTAAACCGGCCGTCGCCGACCTCTTTCTGCAAGCTTGTCATGCTATTGCTTGAAATGATTGGTTGAGCCATTGAGGCGCAGTCGGAGCTGCTGCTTGCTGATAGAGTCTTCATGGCTGAGTTGATAGGAGAGAGAGAGAGAGAGCGCAGATGGAGCCGGAGAGACCTGCACGGTGGAAGTCGAGGGACAGGGTAGAGGGGCTCCACCGAAGGTCTCTCCACATTAAGATGGGGTCGATTTACCACGGTTGAGTTGGGGCTGCCGGACTTTGATCATTAGCCACGTCTGGCCAAGTATTCCTCAGAGTACTCGAAAACATGAAGTATCAGAAGTGACGGGGGATCGGTCGAAGAGCCTAAATATTAATGAAAGATGTACATATTTTTTTATTAAATTATAATAAAATATAAATATGTTATATGTTTATATTAAATTTGGCTTGTATGAAATCATTAAATGAGATTCTACAAATGGATATATGTTTTTATCTTACCAATCATAACCCCTCTGTTCTAAAAAGGAGGGTACATAATATTTATCTAACAATAAATACTCATTCTATATATCTCTATCCATCACTTTTCTAAAGAAGACATGTGACATTTATGTAAGAGACATCTATCCTTATCAAAATATTATAAATCTCACATTTTGGAAGGGATGAATGAAGAGTTAGAGAGTTTATAGCTATAAAAAATCTTAGATAAGATGCGTATGCGAAGAGAGAATCCTCAAATGAGAAGAGAGTTTTTAAACGTGAGAAGCTATATCCTATCTATTCTTTCCCTTATCATCATTCTCCTCCCCACCCTTTTCTTTCATCTTCAATCATAAGCACCAATACCATCACAATAATAGCACCACCACCAAAATGTATCAATAATATCAATCATTGATAGCTATCGATCATCTCCGTTGACAATCACCATCTCATATATTATCCGTTTGATTACCATTTCACCATCCAAGACCAAGAGCTTTAAATCTTTTTCAATTATATTAAGAATTATTTATAAAAAAATATTTTACCCTTAAAACTTAATCGATGTATTAACTCGGGGAATAGGATTGATCCAACCCCATGATTATATTTTAGAATTAACTTTTGACATACTTTATTTTCGACCCTTCCACTCAAAGTGAGCTTTCTAACATCTTTTATTTTTTTTACCTAGTTAATTTACACTTATTTATCTAGATTTATTAAATTATTATTCAAACTAATCAAAAAGTTAATTAAGTTATGATTGGAAAGATGAGTTAACATCCTTACTTGTCTTTCCCTAGACTTTTTACTATATCCTTTATTTTTATTCACCACACACTACAACACTCACTCTTACATCAAAAGTCCATTAGAAAGCTTCGACACCACTCACTCTTACATCAAAAGTTCATTAGAAAGCTTCTGAATCTTTATCAATAATAAACTTGCAATTTCACTCCACTAATCACACTATAGATCTAATCATTTAATAGTGGAGAGGCAAGTGATATATATACCATGGAAGGAAGAGGTTTCTTAAAAGGTCTAAAGAGAGGTTTCCTTATGTTGAATCCTAGATTTTGATAATAAAATCAATTGATGAGCTTACGATCTAATTTATGGTTTAAGAAAAGTAATTTATTGTTTGAGAAAAGTGATGTAGAACTAACTTTGATTATGAAAAAATAAAACGATTAAAATAGAAGAATCAGACATTGGGCCTGAGTCAAAGATTGAGTATCAGATCGAAAGAATAGGACATTATGCCAAGATTAGATGTTGCGGAAGTTAACATACTGATGGATCGGACAATATGCTGAAGGTTAGAACGACACATCGGAAGTTCGCTAGGAGTTTGGATGAACCAATAACATGTCGAACAACTTAGATTTCTTATCTTATAATTGTTTAGGTCTTAATTGTCATAGTTGGATCTTAAATTGAGTTAGTTTTGGGTGTAATCCTACTAACTCAATCAGGGGCCCATTGGGCCTGATTTAGGACTGAGTTTGGTCCATTGTGAGGCCTATTCAGTGACTCAGAGTTAGGTTAAGTAGTGACACTACCAGACTAGGCGGTGGAACCACATATGAGCTAGAACTTATGAAGTATACGTTTTTTGGAAGACCAAACGGTAGTATTGCTAATATTAGGCGGTGGTATCGCCTAGACTGACGGTGGCATTGCCTAGATTAACGGTGGCACCGCCCAGACCAACGGTGGTACCACTTAGACTAGCGATAGTACCGTTAGTACATGGTCTCTCATGTGTCAAGTGGTAGTATCACCCAGACTGGGTGGTAGTACCACTAGTTGTCAAGGCTACAGACGATGGTATTGTCAAGTACTGGCGATAGTATCGCTAGTACCCTTAAAACCTGAGATGAAAATTTTTTTTGCTCTATTTTTGAAGCCATTTGGAGCCTATAAATACCCCACTCTTTCCTGCTTGAAAGAATAAGAAAAGTGAACAAAAAGCCTTTTGATTCTGAGTTGTAAAGTCTTGAAAAATGGTAAGTATCTCTCTCTTCTTCTTTAAAGTTTTGAGCTTATTCTAAGAGAGGTGTGAGACTTGTAAAGGTTCTCTAGTAAACATGTGAAAAGGAGAAAGAGTTATAAAAAGGGTAGTTAGTCTTCGCCCATTGAAAGAAGATCGATAGTGAATATTGATGGCTTCGATGGAAGAGGAATTGGGAGTAGACGTAGGTCACGATGACCGAACCACTATAAATTCAGTGTGTATTTTCTTTCTGCTCTTCATTGCTTTGGCTTTCTGATTTACTTGCTTATTACACTTACTCTAAGTCAAGCATATTTTCGATATCAATTTTCATCGAACGAAGTTTTTTAAAATTATCAAAGTTTTTACGAAAGCACTAATTCCCCCCCCCTTCTTAGTGTCGATACGGTCCTAACACATTCGATGCTCATTGTGGCTAACCAACTATTTGTGACAACTTTATCTTCCTTATTGAACCTAGGTAACTAATGAAATCTAGGATTAGTTATAGTTTTCGAGTCTCACATACATTGAATTACAACTAGCATACCAAAAGAAATACAATATATATATATATATATATATATATAT
>LVTN01003048.1:1048-24137 GCA_001649415.1 Musa itinerans
ATATTTCTTCCTCCTCCCTCTTGATGATTATGAGACTGTGCTCAACATTGAATAGCTGATAACATTAGGTGATATTTCCTAGAACTTTGTGAAACTAATTATGAAATTTTACAGTAAGGGGAAATAGGTGATACTGCACGGGAAACGTTAGACGACGTAACGACAATTTGCACACAACGAATAGAGAAGGTTTTGCACAAAGCATGCAATAGCTTTTTGATACAACTTGAGCAACAAACTAAGGGAGAGCCAACAGACTTTGAAGATCCAAACCTACTTCCTTTGCTTGCTAAATTTTCAGATATATTTGACGAACCATACAACCTATCTCCTACCCATCGGCATGATCATTGTATACCGATTCTTCCGGGCAAACCTCCAACAAATACTCAGCTATATCAGTATCCATATCTCCATAAGGATGAAATAGAAAGGATTGTAAAAGAGATGCTCAAAACAGGAGTTATTCAGCCAAGTTGCAGCCTCTACTCTTCACTAGTGCTCCTTATACGAAAGAAGGACGGAACATGATGAATGTGCGTTGATTACCGAGCTCTCAATGGCATAACCGTCAAGGAAAAATACCCTATTCTAGTAGTAGATGAATTACTTGATGAATTAAAGGGAGCACGAGTCTTCACAAAGCTGGACCTTCGATCCAAGTATCATCAAATACGAGTGTTCGAAGAAGACATACCAAAAATCATCTTTTGAACACAACGACCACTATGAATTTTTGGTAATGCCCTTTGGTCTCACCAATGCTCCCTGCACCTTCCAAAGCCTTATGAATGATATTTTCTGAAATTATCTTCGTATGTTTATACTAGCTTTCTTTAATGTATCCTTATTTCCTGCCCTTCTCTTGAAAGTCATTTTCAGCACGACTTGTTTTGACAATTTTACGAGAACATATTCTTTTTGTCAAAAAATTGAAGTGTAGCTTTCTTCAATAGAAGATGGAATATCTTGGGTATATCATATCAGAGGAAGGTGTGGTGGTGGACCCCTCCAAAGTTGAAGCAATGCAGAACTGGCTGACCCCGACGAACATAAAATCTCTATGTGGCTTTCTCGGTTCAACAAGCTACTACCGCAAGTTCATGAAAAACTATGGAATGATCAGTATACCCCTTACCTCCTTACTGAAAAAAGATGATTTCCAATGGTCGGATAAAGCCACCACCGTCTTTAACGAACTTAAAGTCACAATGACGACAACGCCTGTACTAGCACTACCCGACTTTGGCAAGACTTTTGTTATTGAAGCTGATACTGTTAGGATCAACAGTGGCACTAAGAGGGGGGGTAAATTAGTGTAGTGGAAAAATTACCGATTTCAAAAGTTTTCATTTCGATTAAACTCGATTCTGATAAAAATCGTTTCTTAAATATATTAATTTGAAAGCGTATGAGAGCATAGAGAAAGTAATAAGAAGGTAAAGCAGTTTGCAGTGAAGGTAAATTGCTCAAGACAAAATGTAAACCAGAATTTATAGTGGTTTGGTCGTTATGACCTACATCCACTTTAGATTTCTCCTCCGTCGAGGTCACCGGCGTCCACTAATGGCATTCCTTTAATAGGCGAAGACCAACCACCTTTTATAGCTCTTTCTCCTTTTATCGGGTTTAGCAGATAACCCTTACAAGCCTCACTCCTCTTTCTTAGATGTTTACAAAGCTAAGAGAGGGAGGGGAGGACTTTTCTCACTTTACAACACTTTAACACCCCAAGAGTTCAATATTATGTTAACACTTTCATGCCCTTTCATACAGAAAATGGTGGGGTATTTATAGGCCCCAATGACTTATGAATTGGAGCCAAAAAGTATCATATCCTCGGATTTCGGGGTACTGGCGATACCATCGCCATTATTGGGTGGTACTACCGCCTGTAGTCTGACACTAGGCGGTATAACCGCTTGACAGAGCCCGAAAATTGAGCTCTGGTGGTACCACCGCTGGCAGCATTAACAGTTGGTGGTACCACCGCCCAGACGACCTGGGAGACTAGGTCACCAAGCAGTGCCACCGCCGACTGTGATTTCAAGTGCTGAATGGGCTATTCAATCTGGCCTAATTCAGCCTTGTTAAGGGCCTAGTTGGCCCTTAACTGAGTTAGTGGGATTACCTCCCAATTCTAACTCAACTTAAGGTCTAACTACAATAATTAAGATATTTAACAAAGCATTCTTGTGCCAGTACGTCAATTGTTCTTCTAGCGAGCTTTCGGTGATCTTTCAGTGAACTTCCGATGATCTCTTGGTAATGTTTCGACGGACTTCCAGCAAGCTCTTGGACTTCATGACAATCTTCTTGGCGAGTTCTGACGAGCTTCTTTGGTAAGCTCCTAGATTTCTCGATTGGTTCCAGCGGAACTTCCAACGAACTCTTGAACTCCCAACGAAATCTCAACTTGACTTCGGCACAACATTTGCTTTATGTCTTATCGCTGTCATAGTTAATCCTGCATACTTTTCTCAACATATATATTAGATCAAACAATTTACCAATTTATTTCATCATCAAAATCTGAGATTCAACAATCTCCCCCTTTTTGATGTTGATAATCAATTGATGACGGAGTTAACCTTAACTCTCCTTATCTATATGCCATACTTGAGAAAAGATATTTTTGAATTCAAGGCCTTTGAATTCAAGCATTAAACCGATAAGTTATATTCATTTAAACTTATCAAGGCATGACATCCATATTTATCAAATAAAAAATGATATCAATACGATACCATGATCCTTATCATGATCATGATCCTTATCATGATTTACCAATACGATACCACATATTTATCAAATAAAAAATGATATCAAGGCATGACATCCATATTCAAGTTAATGATGATAGACAATTATCATTTTCAAATATGATATGAGTTCCAAATAGGAAATTTAGCAAGATAACAATTCATCATTTTGAGGCATGGTATCAATCGTAAATAGCAAATTAAGCTCATGATACCTTATCATTATGATAGACATTTATCAAACATTCATGAAACATTTCAAGTATCTACAATACATATGATGCATGCATTTTGAGGTAAATACTATAAAGATTTCAAATATTCACATGCAATACATTTTGATATGTTTCAAGTATGTGCAATGTATTTGACGATTCCAATTATATTTGCTCATATTTCAAGCATTCGCAATACATTTTATGCACTTATCTAAAACATTCATTTTGTCATCAATTTGTCACATTCTCCCCCTTTGACATCAACAAAAAGAAGGAATAATTCAACAATGCAAGTGTGGTAAAGATTCAAGCAAGTTTCACACCTATTTATCCAAGCCATAAAAAATTTGCATGATGACTTTTTGAAATGCTAACATTTTTACTCAAGGGCTTTTTGGTTCTTCTTTAGTTGTGCAAGTTTCTTTCTTCCTTTGTCATAGAAGAAGAAGAAGAAGAAGAAGAAGAAGAAGGGTAAGGAAAGAATCCATCAAGAACCAAATTTCATGAAAGGATTTGAACCAATTCAAAATAAGAAATGAGTTTCATTAAATCATGCTTCAATTTTAATCAAATCCGTTACATGCTAAATCAAATCGCCATTTTTGCAAGTGATCATTACACACTAAAAATTCATAAAGTTTTTCTTTCATGATAAAAGTAAGGAAGAAGGATTAAAAATCCTTGAATAAGACTTCATAAATCAAATCCGTTTCTCATTAACAATTTATAAGAGTGAAATCCGTGAAAGATGCATTTGTCAATGAATTCAATGGGTGAAGGGACTAAGTGTATCAAACATCATTATGTGATGGAACGAGGGTATGGAATAAACTTGATATCAAGGAAGATAAAAATGAAATAGATTCATGAAAGCTTCATTCATGAAATACATTAAGAGAAAGATAGTCCGGAAAAGAAATACAACAAACTCATGCATTCGGATAATTTAACATGCCTATCTCTGTTCTAATGAAATCAAATTATTCTTCATTTAAAGGTTTTGTAAAGATATAGGTCAATTAATGTTTCGTATCAATGAATTCTAAGATTACATCATGATTATTAATATAATCTCGTATAAAGTGATGTCTAATGTCAATATGTTTAGTTTTAGAGTGTTGAATAGGATTTTTCGTTAAACATATTGCACTTGTGTTATCACATTTTATGGGAATATTCTTAAGATAAATTCTATAATTTTCTAATATATTTTTCATCCATACGACTTGTGTACAACATGCACTAGCCACTATGTATTTGGCTTCAGTCGTAGATAGTGCAATTAAGTTTTGTTTCTTGGAAGACCAAGAGACAAGTGCATGACCTAAGAATTGACATGTTCCGAATGTGCTTTTTCTATCTAATCTACATCTAGCAAAATTCGCATCAGTATAAGCAATTAATTCAAAATTTTCAGATTTTGGATACCATAATCTTAAATTAGTGGATCCTTTAAGATATCTAAGAATTCTTTAAGATGAGATAGTTTAGGATTAGATTGAAACCTAGCACAAAGTCCTATGCTAAATATGATGTCCGGTCTTGTTGCGGTGAGGTATAGTAAACTACCTATCATACCTCTATAAGCTTTTTGATCAAAGCTTTCTCCACTTTCGTCAATGTCTAACTTAGTGGAGGTAGTCATACGAGTATTGATAACCTTTGAACTATCCATATTAAACCATTTTAGCAAGTCTAATGCATATTTTGTTTGACTAAGAAAAGTACCATTACTAAATTGTTTGATTTGTAAGCCTAAAAAGAAAGTTAGTTCCCCCATTAAACTCATTTCAAACTCTAGGCTCATACTCTTCAATCCATAGAGAGCTTTAGTCAATTTAAATACATGATTAGGAAAATTATCATTCTCAAATCCAAGAGGTTGTTTAATATATACTTTTTCGGAAATAAAGCCATTAAGAAAAGCACTTTTAACATCCATTTGAAATAACTTAAAATTATTACTACTAGCATAGGTAAGGAGCATCCTTATAGCTTCTAATCGTGTCATAGGAGCGAAGGTTTCTTTATAATTGATACCTTCTTCTTGGTTAAAACCCTTGGCCACTAATCTAGCCTTGTTTCTAACCACGATACCAAATTCATCTTGCTTATTTCTAAAGACCCATTTAGTACCAATAACTAAATGGTCATTTGGCCTCGGAACAAGCTTCCACACCTCATTTCTTTCAAATTGGTTCAACTCTTCTTGCATTGCGATAACCCAAGAATCATCTTTCAAGGTCTTGTCAATGCATTTTGGTTCAATCTAGGAAAGAAAGGCGACGTTGGCATAAATTTTTTTTAGAGAAGAATGAGTTTGAACCCCTTTTGATATGTCTCATATGATTAGCTCCTTAGGATGAGCATCTACGTACTTCCATTCCTTGGGTAAGGATATTTCGGAAGAAGATGCATCCAAGTTACCAGTTGAAGGAGAATGTTCATTTAAATTCAAAGCACCAAAATTAAGATCATCATCAAACTCATTTTTCTTCAATTTGAAAATTTTATTAAAGACAACATGAATAGATTCTTCTATAACTAAAATTTTTTTGTTAAAAATATGAAAGACTTTAGAAATAGAAGAATAGCCAAGAAAAATTCTTTGATCGGATTCTGCATCAAATTTTCCTAAGGCATTTTTTTCATTCAAGATAAAACATTTACCACCAAAAACTTTAAAATATGAAATAGTGGATTTTTTGTTGTTTCACAATTCATAAAGAGTTTTGGAAAGTAATAGTCTTACTAGAACCCTATTCATAACATAGCATGTCGTATTAACGGCTTCGGCCCAAAAATATTTTGATAGGTTATGTACATTTAACATTGTTCTTGCTATTTCTTGTAAATTTTTATTTTTTCTTTCTACTACTCCATTTTGTTGAGGATTTCTCGGAGTAGAGAAATTATGGTTGTATCCATTAGATTCACAAAAGTTTTGGAAATCATGGTTTTGAAATTCACCACCATGATCACTCTGAATTGATGAAATCATAAAGTCTTTTTCATTTTAAACAAGTTTACAAAACTTAGAAAAACACTTAAAGTAATCATTTTTGTGTGCCAAGAAGTATGTCCAAGTGTATCGTTTGCTACCTCCTAGGATTGTTGTATCAATTGATCTAAACAAATCCATAAGGATCAATTACAATGGTCTAGAGGTGCTTATTTGATTCTTTGATTTGAAACTACCTTTTTTTTATTTTTCTAGTTGACATGCATCACACCCATTATCTTTAATAAATTTAATGTTAGGAATACCTCTTACAAGTTCTCTAGATAAGATTTGAGAGATTAGTTTTATGCTAGCATGACCTAATCTCCTATGCCAAAACCAAGCATCGTCAGTTAAAACTGAAAAACACATTTCATTACAAATATCATCAATGTCAATAATGTATACATTATTTTGTTTTAGGACAATCATAGATGTGTTTTTGTATAATTTTTCAATAATATAAGTATTGGATTCAAATCTAATGATGTATCCTTTATCACATAATTGACTAATGCTTAAGAGATTATGCTTTAAGCCATCCTAATGATGTGTCCTTTATCACACAATTGACTAATGCTCAAAAGATTATGCTTTAAGCCATTAACCAATAACATATCTTTAATTAAAAAGTTGGATTTGTTACCTATGGTTCCTTTGCCAATAATTTTACCCTTGTTGTTGTCTCCGAAGGTGACATACCCTTCATCTAGGCTAGTTAGCTTAAAGAATTGAGATGGATCTCCGATCATATGCCTTGAGCATCCACTATCAAGATACCATCTCTTGCTTGTAGCTTATGATGGTACACACTTCTATAAAAAAGGATAATTTTTAGGTACACATTTGACCTTTAGTGCCTAAAAAATCGATCTACTTAACTTATCATTTTGCATGGAGTTCTTTACGATTCCTTTAGGAACCCAAATTAATATGTGTATACTATATTTCTTAAATGGACATTTATAAGCAACATGTCCAAATTTGCAACAAAATTTGTATTTGTTTCGGGGTAAAATATGCAAAGTTGGGTCTTTAACAGAGATAGTTGGATTTTTTTGAGTGTTACTCACAAAGCCGATTCCATCTTTTTTATGAACATGATTCTTACTTGCAAGAATCATGTTTAAGGATTTGCTACATATTTCAAATTTTTCTAAGGTTTCATGTAGTAGCAAATTATCCTTTTTAAGCGTTTCTAATTCGTCACATTTTGTGCAAGGAGCTAAACTATCATTATTCTTAATTTTTAATCTATCAAAATCACTAACAAGAGAAGCATGCTCCTTTTTTAATAGTTTATATTTTTTATTGACTAATTTACATCCATCAAATAAATCATGAAAAGCACTTAGTAATTCATCAAAAGATAAGTTTGCATCTAATGAATTGCTTATCTTATCTTCAATAGCCATTAGTGCGTAGTGAGCAACTTGCTCTTTGTTATTTGGCTCCTCTTCTTCGGATGCACTTGAGTCGTCCCAAGTTGCTTTATGCATCTTCTTCCTTTTTGGTTGCTTCTTCTTGGCTTGGGGACATTCACTTTTGAAGTGCCCCGGCTTCTTGCATTCGTAGCAAATGATTTGGTCCTTTTTGAATTCATTTTTATTTTTAGTTTTGTTTCTTCTTATGAATTTTTTGAATTTTCTAGTTAGAAGTGCTAAGTCATCATAATCATCATCATCATCGTCACTTGAGTTTTCTTTCAAGTAATCTTCTTGAGTTCTAAATGCCAAATCCTTCCTGTTATTTAGAAGGTTGTTCTCATGTTCTTCATGTACATTGCATGACATTTCATAAGTCATCAAGGATCTGATAAGTTCTTCGAGTGAAAAGTTGTTCAAGTCCATTGCTTCTTGAATAGCAGTTACTTTAGGATCTTAACTCTTTGGAAAAGATCTTAGTATCTTGTTAATAAGTTCAACATTAGAAAAACCTTTACCAAAAGCTTTCAGACCATTGACGACATCTGTAAACCGAGTGTACATGTCTCCAATGGTCTCACTTGATTTCATGCTGAACAATTCATAACTATGAACCAAAAGATTGATTTTTGACTCCTTAATCCTACTTATACCTTCGTATGTGATTTCAAGTGTATATCAAATGTTATAAGCCGTTTCATAAATAGAAACTATATTGAATTCATTTTTATCCAAAGCACAAAACAAAGCATTCATAGCTTTGGCGTTCAAAGAGAAAGTCTTCTTTTCTAAGTCATTCCAATCGCTCATTGGAAGAAAAGACTTTTGAAATTTGTTTTCAATGATATTCTATAACTCAAAATCCATAAAAATTAAGAAGATCTTCATTCTAGTTTTTCAATATGTGTAATCCGTCCCATTGAACATGGGAGGATGTGTAATTGAATAACTCTCTTGGTTGTCGGCAAATGTCATCTCTCTTGGGTTTTAAACCAAATGAGAGTGACCTTGCTCTGATACAAATTGTTAGGATCAAGAGCGGCACTAAGAGGGGGGGTGAATTAGTGCAATGAAAAAATTACCAGTTTCAAAAGTTTTCGTTTCGATTAAACCCGATTCCGACGAAAATCATTTCGTAAAGATATTAACTTAAAAGCGTATGAGAGCATAGAGAAAGCAATAATAAGGTAAAGTAGTTTGCAGTAAAGGTAAATTGCTCGAGACGAAATGCAAACCAGAATTTAGAGTGGTTTGGTCGTTGTGACCTACATTCACTTCGGATTCCTCCTCCGTCAAGGTCACCGACGTCCACTAATGGCTTTCCTTCAATAGGTAAAGACCAACTACCTTTTACAGCTCTTTCTCCTTTTACCAGGTTTAGGAGATAACCATTACAAGCCTCACTCCTCTTTCTTGGATGTTTACAAAGCTAAGAGAGGGAGGGGAGGACTCTTCTCACTTTACAACACTTTAACACCCCAAGAGTTCAAGAATATGTTAACACTTTCATGCCCTTTTATGCAGAAAAGGGTGGGGTATTTATAGGCCCTAATGATTTCTGAATTGGAGCAAAAAAGTATCATATCCCAGATTTCAGGGTACTGGCAGTACCATCGCCATTATTGGGCGGTACTACCGCCTGCAGTCTGACACTGGGCGGTACGACCGCTTGATAAAGCTCGGAGACCGAGCTCTAACAGTACCACCGCTTGATAGGAATGGTACCACCATTGGCAGCATTAACTGCTGGCGGTACCATCGCCCAAACCACTTGGGACACTAGGTCATCAGGCGGTGCCACCACCGGCCTTGATTTCAAGTGCTGAATGGGCTATTCAATCCAGCCCAATTCAGCCCTATTAAGAGCCCAATTGGCCCCTAACTGAGTTAGTGGAATTACCTCCCAATCCTAACTCAACTTAAGGTCTAACTATAATAATTAATACATTTAACAAAGCATTCTTATGCTGGTACGTCAATTGTTCTTCTAGTGAGCTTTCGGCAATATTCCGACGAACTTCCGACGATCTCTTGACAATGTTCCGGTGGACTTCCAGAAAGCTCCTAGACTTCACGACGATCTTCTTGGTGAGTTTCGACGAGCTTCTTTGGCAAGCTCTTGGACTTCTCGGTTAGTTCCAGCGAAACTTCCAACGAATGTTTGATCTTTTGACGAACTCTTGAACTCCCAACGAAATCTCGATCTTAACTCTAGCACAACATTTGCTTTATGTCTTACCACTATTGTAGTTAATCCTGCACACTTTTCTCAACATATAGATTAGATCAAACAATTTACCAATTGATTTCATCATCAAAATTGGTGTTGTACTAATGCAAGATGGCTGCCCCCTCACTTATACCAGTAAGGCATTATCTCCTTCGCATCTCAAGATGACTATTTACGATAAAGAGATGCTCACGATTGTGCATGCAATGACCATATGGAGACCATACTTGATCGGGCGATGCTTTCAAATCAAGACCGACCATAAAAGCCTAAAATATTTCTTGGAGCAGAAAATATCTTCCCCCATGCAACAAAAATGAATAACAAAGCTTCTTGGATATGATTATGAAATAACTTACAAAAATGGGAAAGAGAATGTTATTGCAGATACGCTTTTGTAACTACCCGAGCAAGCTGAATTTTCGACTGTTTCACTTCTAGCCAGTGACTTCCTTGAGGATATTAAAAGGGAATAGCAAGAAAATCCGGAGACCAGTAGGATCATAAAAAAATTGGAGGAAGTACCAAGCTCCATGGCTCATTACAACTGAGACTCAAAAGAATTGTGCTATAAGGGACGCATTGTGCTTGTACCAAATTCTACTTGCATAAAGACAATCCTTCAAGAGATGCATTCTACATCTACGGTCGGGCACTTTGGGTTCCTTATAACCTATATAAGAATTAAGCAAAATTTTTATTGGGTAGGGATGAAAAATATTATTGCTAAATTTGTGGCACAACGTGATGTATGTCAATGACATAAAAGCGAGACAATGGCAAGTCCTAGAAAGCTGCAATCTTTACCTATCCCGGACTCAATATGGACTGATATATCAATGGACTTCATCGAAGGGCTTCCCTCATCATAAGAAAAAAGTACAATTCTTGCCATGTTGACCGCCTTACAAAGTATGCTCACTTTTGCGTTGTTTGTAATCCCTATACTACTTCTAGTATTGCTCGAATCTTTATGGAGAATATTATAAAATTACATGGGATGCCGAGATCTATTGTAAGTGATCATGATAGGGTCTTCACGAGCATATTTTGGATAAAGTTATTCTAGATACAGGGTACTAAATTGAAAATGAGTATGGGTGTATCATCCACAAACCGACGGCCAGACTAAAGTGGTGAATAGGTGCTTGGAGACATACCTCAGATGCTTCACCAGTGATCGGCCAAAAGAGTGGATAAAGTGGCTTCCCTAGGCCGTGTGGTGGTATAATACAACTTATCATTCATAATGTACTCCCTATGAGGCTATGTATGGCCGACCTCCCCTTGTGATCCCAAAATATGTGTTGGGCACCTCTAAAGTAGAACAAGTAGACAGGGAACTACAGGACATAGACAAAATGCTAAAGTTGCTAAAAGATAATATCACTGCAACTCAAGCAAGGATGAAACAGCAATATGACTAACATAAAGGCGAAAGAGAATTTTCAGTAGGAGATTGGGTCTTCCTACGGCTCCCGCCATACAAGCAAACATTAATCCAGACCAAAGCATCTATGAAGCTTTCATCTCCATTCTATAGACCCTACCAAATTTTGGAGCGCATCAGAGCGGTAGCATACAGATTGGACTTACCCGCCAACTCCCAAATTCATCCAGTCTTCCATGTGTCATGTTTAAAGCTTAAGCTGGGACAAACTGAGACAGCCCAAAGCTACCTACCAAATATGACTATCCAAAGAGAACTCCAGACCCAACAAAGTACCATTATCGATCAACGGATTGTAACTCGATGATGATGACCCACTACTAAAGTGCTAATATAATGGGTGAACCTACCAACAGAAGATGCCACTTGGGAGAACTATGACAACTTGATATCAAATTTTCAGAATTCATGAATCGTCAGCCTCGAGGACAAGGTTGATTTGAAAAGGGTAGGTCTATTAGGACTATAGCTAGGAGAGTCCTAATTGAGTTTTATTGAAAGGGGTATTCATGTAAAACCTACCTAGCCGACCCCTATTAAAGAGGTGAAGAGGTCGGCTAAGGTTAGGAGGTTGCTTCTAAGAGTAGAAGTCTTATTAGGAGTTGGTTAGAAGTATGAGTCCTATTAGGAGATGGGGTTTAGAAGCTCTATAAATAGTCATGTAATCATCCTCTTTTAATAAAGAATAGATAAATCTTTTTAGCAGCCTTTGAGCAACAAATTCGAGGAAGGAACCCCTATAGAGTTCCAAGGAGGTCGATCCCCTAAGGAGATCAACCCAAAGCTTAGAATCCGTAAGGGTTCTAACAAATACTAATAGTGCATCTTATATCTGCAATCCGTTATAGGTTCTGGTAAGGCCAGGAGACTGACGAGAGGCAAGGTGGACCTCAAGATGAGGAATAGCGTAAAGGTTGCTGTTGTTGCCATTGGTGAGGTTACCCTAAGTTGCCTGGTGGAGCTATTCTTGTATTAGATGCATACTATTTCATTCCTTCGATCATCAAAAATATTATTTCTAAATCTTTTTTGATATATAGTGGATATAAATTAGTTTTTGAGAATAATGGTTAGTCACTAAGTTTAAATAATGAGATCATCAGTAGAGGAATATTAAATAATAATTTATTTATATTAGATTTTACTCCACATGTCATGAATGTTGGTGTGTCCAAGAGGAAGTGAGATGAGGTGAATAATGCATATCTATAGTATTGTAGGCTAGGTCATATCCACGAGGGTAGAATTCAAATGTTGTTAATGAATAGATACTTAGATTCATTCGATTATGAATCATATGCAACCTATGAGTCTTGCCTTTAAGGGAAATTGATCAACTCTCCATTTAGTGGAACTGGAGAGAGAGCTACTAAGTTGCTAGGACTCATACATACTGATATATGTGGTCCTATATCTATAGAAAAATCTTGGGGGCATCACATACGCAGCGGAAGAACATAAAAATAAAATCCCCAAATTCCCAAAGATGTATTCATCGTCGTGTGAACATTGGTGTGCAAAAACTCGCAAAACTTAAATCCACGTGTGAGATAGTATTTTACCTAGGGAGATCGTGTATCCTTGAATCCCTATAGATTTGTAGGAGTGGATGAATGAGGTCAATCGCCCTCCTCTCTAGCAATGATCCATACAGTAGGGCTACAACGACGCTCCTCAAATATCCAAGTCTACTATTTGAGGAGGAGCAGGGGAGAGGAGAATAGGAGATGACAATCAAAAGAAGCTCCAGCCTATAGGCCTTTGGTTCCCTCATATTTATAGAGGTCCCCTATTAACTTAACCCTAATGGATCTTGCCCTATTGGGTATTGGATCTCTATCCAACTACCTAAGCCTCTTAGATTACTAGATCTCTATCCAATAATCTCTCATTGGCTCTTATTGGATCTCATCCATAGGATCCAATAATTCAAGGGCTTATTGGATATCCAATAAGATATAGGCTTTGGCAGATATATCATATACGAACCTCTACTCGTCGCAATACCTATCATATGTGTGTGACCCTCTAGGCCCAATATCGAGCTGGTCGTGAGTTATACCTATCAAAACTCCTTCTGACTTGGTGAATTATTATCTCTATAATAATTCACTCAACTCATCAACTACGGACATTCTAGGCCACTACGCCGTAATCCCTAACCGATACAGGGGAATCCAATCCAATAAACCTATCTGTCCTTAGTTACCATGTACCTATAGTCCATCATCCATCTAATATCTCAAAGACCATATACTGGGCATGGTGCTATCAGGCTCATATAATTTCTACATGAGTCTCACTCTAATCGAATTCTCCTAGAGAACTCTTTCTCTCTCAATCCAAATGACCCTGGCCAGGGATTTGTCTAAGCATAAACAAATAGGATATTTCTCTCATGACATCGAGAGTGGATGATCTTCTATCAATACTCAATAATCCTCATAAGGTTGGCTACCACTCCCGATGACCGTTTATACTAAATCTAGAACTTCTAGGCCTATAAGTCTAGTATCAAAGAATAGAGTACTCATACAGGACATTCTTGGTGTCTCAAGTCTAAGGACCAGGTACACCATTGGGACAATGGAATCATTGTCTAATAATGAGGTATCATTAACAATTCAGCATTCCGTGAGCGGATCAATCAGTGAAATTATTCTCCAATAAGCACCTACATTATATCCCTAGTGTCCCCACACGAGCAGCTATGAGACTAGCTGCATCCATCATATGGACCGGTATACAGCACACTAGTTTGTCTGGTTATCTCGATGCTCCTCTCGAGTACCTTATGATCGGGATTATTTAGGATCTATGTTTAAAGGCAAATCGATCTCATTATCATGATCTTATCACAATCTAATTCTCATTGCATAGATCCATGGATATTACAATATATTCATGCATAGCCTATAAGCAATATAAAGTGATAAAATATCAAATAATAAAATAAGCAAAAAGACTACGTGTCAAGTCACACGTGTCATCACTCACGTGATTAGCCTACAGGGCACCTATGATTAGCAATCTCCCACTTGACCTAAAGTCAATCACCTCTGTGTTTGATCCCCATAATACCCCTGTGATGCTCAAAGATAATCTGAGACAATGGCTTTGTCAATGGATCTACGTTGTTATCTTCTGACGGAACTCTTTCCACTGTCACATCTCCTCGGCTCACGATCTCTCTGATCAGGTGGAACCTCCTCAGAACGTGCTTAGACTTTTGATGAGACTTGGGTTCCTTCGCTTGAGCAATCACTCCATTGTTGTCACAATATAAGGGAATCAGCTCCTTGCTGCCCGACATGACTCCCAAATTTGTGATGAATTTCTTCATCGAATCCCTCCTTTGCTGCCTCTACTGTAGCAATGTACTCCGCCTCTGTGGTCGAGTCAACAGTAGTATCTTGCTTGGAACTCTTCCAGTATACTGCTCCTCCATTCAGGGTGTACACATACCCCGAATTCGACTTACTATCATCGACATCAGACTGGAAACTCGAGTTTGTGTAGCATTCAACCCTGAAGCTACTACCTTCATATACTAGTAAAAGATCCTTAGTCCTTCTCAAGTACTTAAGGATATACTTTACTGCTTTCTAGTGCTCCAAGCCTAGATCCGCCTGATACTTGCTCATGACACTCAGAGCATACGCTATCAAGCCTAGTACATAGCATGGAATACATGATAGACCCTATCGCTGAGGCATAGTTTATCCTATCCATGTTCGCCCTTTCTTTAGGATTCTTTGGGGACATACTCTTGGAAAGCGATATCCCATTTCTCATCATATGAGACATCTCTTAGAATTTTACATGTCAAACCTTTTGACAATGATGTCCATGTACCTAGACTGGGACAAGCCAAGCTTCCACTTAAATCTATCTCTATAGATCTGAATCCCTAAGATATATAATACTTCCCCTAAATCCTTTATGGAGAAGTGTCTAGATAACCAAGACTTTACTATGGATAGCATTCCTTCATCATTCCCAATAATCAGGATATCATTCACATATAACACCAAAAAAGTGATAGCGCTCCCACTTATCTTCCTGCACACACAAGGCTCATCTTTGTTCTTAACGAAGTCATAAGATCTAATAGCCTCATCACATTTTATGTTCCAACTTCGGGAAGCTTGCTTTAGTCCATAAATGGACCTAAGCAACCTACACACCCTATCTGGGAAGTCCTTAGACATGAATCCCTCAAGTTGTATTATATACACCTCCTCCTCGAGGTTGCCATTGAGGAATATGATTTTCACGTCCATCTGCCAGATCTTATAATCATAATGTGCTGCAATAGTCAATAAAATTTGGATGGATTTTAGCATGGCTACGAGTGAGAAGGTTTCATGATAGTAAACACCTTACCTTTGACTATACCCCTTAGATACTAGCCTTGTTTTATAGGTCTCTACCTTTCTATCTACTCTGATCTTCTTCTTGAAGATCCACTTGTAACCGATGGGTACAAAACCCTCGGATGCATCAACTAGGTTCCAAACATTGTTAGAGTATATGAAATTCATCTCAGAATTCATGGTTTCTTGCCACTTCATGGAGTCTATACTCATAATAGCTTCCTCATAGATTTAATGATCAATATCCTCAATATCTTCTCCTCTAATATGTCTCACATATCTCTTGGGAGGATGGGATACTCTACCGAACCTACATAAAGTCGAAAGTTGTGTGCTAGGTACCTGAATAGACTCAAGCTGTGGAGTGGTGCTTGAACTAGGTTCTCCAACCTCGCTCAACTCTATCACACTCCCACAATCTCCGCTAAGAATGTGTTCCTTCTCAAGGAATACCGTGCTCTTGGCTACAAAGACCTTTTGGTCCTCGGGATGATAGAAATAATACCCACAAGTTTCTTTGGGGTATCTTACAAACTTGCACCTCTCCATCCTCGATTCTAACTTATCGGGGTTATATCTTTTAACCTTGGCAGGGCAGCCCCAAATCTTAACAACCTTAAGATCAGGCTTCTTGCCTTTTCATATCTCATATGGTGTAGAAACTATTGACTTAGTTGGAGCTCTGTTCAGAAGGTAAGCTGCGGTCTCTAGTGCATATCCCCAGAATGAGATGGATAGGTTGACGAAACTCATCATGGACTGCACCATGTCAAATAGTGTATAATTCCTCCTTTCAGATACACAATTGAGTTTAGGTGTATAAGAAGGTGTCCATTGGGATAGAATCTCATGGTCCTTAAGGAACTGGGTGAACTTTGTAGTTAAGTATTCACCTCCTCGATCTGATCGAAGAGTCTTGAAACTCTTTCTAGTCTGGTTCTCCACTTCATTCTTATACTCTCTGAATTTCTCAAAGGCCTCACACTTATATTTCATTAAGTACGCATGTCCATACCTTGAGAAATCATCAATAAAAGTAACAAAGTATGAGAACCGACCTATGACATAAGTTAACATGGGTCTACATACATCACTATGTATGAGTTCCAATAGCTCAATGGCTCTCTCTCCAATTCAACTAAAAAGAGAGTTGGTTAGTTTTCCACGAAGGCAATGTTCGCAAGTTGCATGTGACTCATAGTCGAATGGATCTAGATATCCATCCTTTAGCAACTTTTGAATCCTTCCCTCATGGATATGACCTAGCCTACAATGCCACAGATATGCACTGTTCACCTCATCTCATTTCCCCTTAGACACACTTATATTCATGATATATGGAGCAGTTTCTAGCATAAACAAACCATTATGCAATGTTCCTCTCATGATGATCTCATCATCTAATAATATTGAATAACTATTATTCTCAAAAACTAATTTATATCTACTAATTGTCAAACATGAAATGAAAATAATATTTTTGATAATAGCTCCACCAAGCATATGTAAGATGACCTCGCTAATAGCTACTACAGTAACTTTTGTAATAATTGCCCATCTTGAGGTCCATCTTGCCTCTCGCCAATCTCGTAGGTCTTACTAGAACCTGCAACGAATTGCAAATATGATAAGCACTACCGGTATCCAATACCCATGTGTTATCATAAGAGTCTAACAAATAGAGACTGATCATGAATATACCTTAAGCTTCTCCAAGCTTCTGTTTCGCCCTCTGTGCAAGGTACTCTTTGTAGTTCTTCTTCCAATGCTCATCTTTACCGTAGTAGAAGCATTGGCCTTTGTCCTTTACTGAGTTTTTCTTAGCAACCTTTGCTTTACCCGGTTTACCCTTGCCCTTGCCTTTCTTAAGGGATTTTTTGCCTTTATTTTCTTTCTGGTCTCACCAGTATAGAGAACTAACTTCTCTTTCTTGATAGTGCTCTCTGCCTCCCTTAACATATTGAGGAGTTCAGGGAGAGTTACCTCAAGCCTATTCATATTAAAATTCATTATGAACCGTGAAAAGAAATCAGGTAAGGATTGAAGCACAAGATCCACACACAGGTTATCCTCCAAGATCATTCCTAGACCTATGAGTTTCCCTATCCACTCAATCATCTTTATGACATAGTTCTGAATTGGTGTCCCCTCAATCATTCTAGTACGGAAGAGACTCTTGGATATCTCATATCACTAAGTCCTTTCCTATTCCTTAAATAGTTTACGGACATGTAGGAGAATGGATCTGGCATCCATCTTTTCATGTTGTCTCTGTAACTCAAAAGTCATGGAGCCCAACATGTAATACTGAGCAAGAGTGGAGTCATCTATGTACTTCACGTAGTAAGTGATCTCATCCTCGCTTACCCCTTCCTCAAGCGTAGGCATCACTATATCAAAGACGCATGTGATTTTCTCTACTGTAAGAACAATTCTCAAGTTACAAAGTCAATCCGTATAATTCGGACCAATGAGGCGGTTGACATCAAGTATGTCATGTAAGGGATATGAAAGTGATATTTTCTGAAAATAAAGATACAGTAGAAATAAATAACATATAGAATTTACATAAAAATAAACAAATAAGATATGAACTTCTATCTTAATCTACTCCCACTATTTTTTTGGCGAGTCAATGACACTCTCAACACGTGAAACGGAAGTCTCCGTTGGACTTCTAGTGGGGATCGATGATACGATAGTGCCTAATTTGCTACAACCTGCTCATATGGACCTTGCTGATACTATAATATTTTTTTCACCCCACAATGTTGCCTCATAGTTTTCAACTTAGCCCACTCAAATATGATAGCTCATTAGCATATTCCTTAGATAAAGTTACAATTGTTTCAAGGTGCTTTTCTTCATGACTAAGGAATGTATTAAAAAAGTTGGTTACTAGTTGTAAAATACTTAATTTCAAAATTCCCTATGCATGAAGGGTTGTTTCATGCACTAGTACTTATTTTAGTGTTCAGGGGTTAGAAAAGGTTTAGAAACTGATGATATTGACAGAAGCTCTCTTGGAGTTCTCTCTTAAACTCTGTATCTCTTGGATGCTTCCTTGAGTGGTAAGTCTTTTGGTGGTGAGTATTTTTCAATCTTATTAAAGCATTATCGTGAGTTCATTCCTTTTCTATCTTAAAAACTTATTCCAACAAATACAACTATACTATCGGTTTTTCTGCCAAAATCTATTCTGCTTTATCCCCCCCCCATTCTGTATTACCCCCGATATCAGTTTAGTATTAGAGCTAAAGGTTAGAGATCATGGCAAGGCAGAATGAAAAAAATATAGTTGGTGATGGTAGCGGCCATGAAGATGATGCTAAGTCATTGAGGCTACAGCTATGAAGATTGCTACGTAGTCTACAAGAAAAAAATGAAATAATTGAAGAACTCCAAAGTAGAAAAAACCAGTATGAAAATGATATCCAAGAATTTACTTCTAATGATGATACACCTCCTTATCTAAGGGAGTCGAGAAGATTTCGAGCAAGACATAGAGTCCAAGACGAGTGGTAGAACAAATACAACCCAAGATTGGATATTTCGGAGTTTGAAGGTAAAATCAATGTTGATGACTTTATCGATTGGCTTAATACAGTAGAAAGAATTTTCAATTTTCATGAACTACCAAAACAAAAGAAGGTAAAACTTGTGGCACTCAAATTCAGATGGAATGCATCATTTTGGTGGCAAAATATGATGATATAAAGAGAACGTGAGGGGAAGAATAAGATCGTGACATGGGAGAAAATGAAAAGAGAGCTGAAGAGAAAATATTTACCTGACAATTATATGCAAGAGATCTTTCTCAAAATCCATGATTTCAAGCAAAAAGATCTTAGTGTAGAGGAGTACATAGTAGAATTCGATAATCTCATGTTAAAAGGAGAGCTTGTGGAACTATAAGAGCAAACTATTATAAGATACTTTAGAGGTTTAAAGTATGATATTGCTAAAGTTGTTTAACTGCAGCTATATTGGTCTTTAAATGATGCGAGCAAGTTGGCTTTAAAAGTTGAAAAGCAATAGAAGTTTAAAAAGAGTTCTCAGTACGGGTCAAAAGAAGGCTATACAAAAGGAGAATATTCCATCCTATTCAAAGCAAGATGGTATCAAAGGTGCAAGACAAGAATGAAGGACCTGCTGGCAACAAACAAACACATAATTCTTCTATGCCAAGTGGCCAAAAATGCTTCAAATGTCATGGTTTTAGGCATATTGCTTTAGATTGTCCAAATAGGAGGATTGTAACTTTGGTTGAAGATCATACTGATGAAGGAGATGATGAAGCCGACGACAAACTAAAATATGATGATGATGAGGAATAGGTTACTTATGCTGATCATGGTTTGTCTATTGTACTGCAATGTAGCTTACAAGTGTCCTATGTGGCCAAAGATGAGAGTTGGGTGAGAAAGAATGTGTTTCACACTAAATGCACTTCTCTTGGCAAAGTGTGCTTGGTGATTATCGATAGTGGTAGTTTTGAGAATGTGGTATCTTTGGAGATGGTGTAGAAGCTAAAGTTAGAAACAATCCCTCATCCACATCCTTACCAATTATGTTGGCTCTAAAAAGAAAATGACATCAAGGTAACTAAAAGATATTTAGTTTTGTTTTCTATTGGCAAGTATTATGAAGATGAAGTATGGTGTGATGTTGCTCCTATGGATGCTTGTCATTTGTTGTTGGGAAAACCTTGGCATTATGATATAAGGGTGTTGTATGATGGCTACAAACATACTTATTCTTTTAAAGTGAATGAAAAGAAGATTATTTTAGCTCCATTACAATATGTTAGGATCGAGAGTCTGAGGTCAGCACTAAGAGGGGGGGGTGAATTAGTGCAGCGGAAAACTTTCGTCAGTTCAAAAAGACTTCGTACGAAAATCATTTCAGAAAGATCTTTAACTTGAGAGCAAACGAAAGTATAGTTAATGTAAAGCAATTGAGGTAGTTTGTAGTTAAGATAAAGAGCAGAATATAAATGCAAACAAAGATTTAGAGTGGTTTAGTCAACGTGACCTACATCCACTTTCGGCTTCCTCCTCCGACGAGGTCATCGACGTCCACTAACGGTCTTCCTTCAATAGGCGAAGACCAACCACCTTCTTACACCCCTCTTCTCCTTTTACCGGGTTTAGGAGACAACCCTTACAAGCACTCACACTCCTTTCTTACAGAATTTTAACACTTAGACTAGAGGAGGATTCTCACAAGAGATTTCTACAATGTTTCTTTACTTTTAAACTCTATGTGCTTGTATGCTTTAACCAGGGATGGAAGGGGTATTTATAGGCTTCAAGTTGATTCAAACTTGGAGCCTAAAACTTTTCCATCCCGGGTTCCCCGGGCACGGGAGGTACCACCGCCTGCGTTGGGCGGTACCACCGCCCAGTGTCAGTCTGATGCTGACATTGTCCTGGGTGGTACCACCGCCTGGGGGCCAGTGCTGGGCTGTACCACTGCCCAGACTGGCGGTACCACCACCTGCAGCCTCTCGGAGGCTGTGTCTGGGTGGTACCACCGCCTAGACCGATGGTACTACCGCTTGACAGTCTCGAAGACTGTGCCACGACGGTGAGACTTCTTGGGGTACTATTTGGGCTTCTTATTGGGCCCAACACAGTTCTTACATGGGCCTAGCTAGCCCTTAATTGGGTTGGCCCAAATCCAAGCCCAATTACGTGCTAACTACGAAATCTTAAGATATTTGCTAAGCTAAACAAGCCTGTAAGTCTTGGTTCTTCCAACGAGCTTCCGGCGATCTTCCGGCGAACTTCCGATGATCTCTCGGCAATGTTCCGGCAGACTCCTGGCAAGCTCCTGACTTCATGATGATCTTCTTGGCGAGTTCAGACGAGCTTTTTGGCAAGCTCCGCGACTTCTCGGTTGGTTCTGCTAGAACTTCCGACGAACGTCCGGACTTCCGACGAACTCTCAAACTCCCAACGATGTCGCGTCCTTGACTCCAGGACTTCATTTTGCTTCATGTCTTGTTATCGTAGTTAATCCTACACATGTAAAACACACTTCGATCTAGACAATTAATACCAAGCAATAATCCAGTTGTCCGGCATGTCATTGGTCTCTCGACGCTTCGTCCGATTCTTCGGCACATCGTCCTCTCTTGCGGCATATTGCCCAATCGGTCAGTTGACTCCGCAACTCTGATATCCTTGGCGCAATATCCGCTCTTCTTGGCCCGATGCCCGAATCCACGACCCAAATCCTTCTATCGATACGTCAACCGTTCCTCTGGCCCGACGTCCAATCTTCTGACATGTTCCTCCGGCCCAACATGATTCTTCCTGCTTTAATTATCTCATCCTGATCGAAGCATCCTGCATCACTCAAAACACAGATTAAAACATAAACACATATCAATTGGTTTCATCATCAAAATACGAGATTCAACAATCTCTCCCTTTTTGATGATGACAACCAATTGATGACGGAGTTAACCTTAACTCCCGGAGTTTAAGCAAACTCCCTCTATCAATATGTCGTATTGATAGAAACTCTTGGATTCAAAAATCCAAGCAACATATTATGATCAAATCATGCATGACATCAACATACTTCTCCCCCTTTGGCATCAACAAAATGGAGAAGTACCACTATCTATATGTTTGGAATATAAATTCAAATCATTGCATGAAAAACATAATATCAAGTTTTATCATCATGCAATTTGAAGCTAGAAAATTTAACAAGTGTTACATCATGCTTGGAACATTCAAGCTATCAAGTTGTAGATATGTAAGGTAGTAAGATAGCAATTTCTACAACATACATGTTAGCAACTTTTACAACATTTTAGAACATGCAAGCTAGCAGTTTTGAGATGTTCAAGAAAGCAACTCTTGCTTTTTGAAATATGCAAGCTTGACAATTTTGCTAAATGGGCAAGTTTAGCATGTTTGCTTTTCTTGAGATAGGCAAGATATCAAGCTTTGGTGATATTCAAGATAGCAAGTCCTACATTTTATTAGAACATGTAGGGTAGCAAATTTGAGATGTTCAAGATAGCCTTTTTGCCTCTTCTTGAATGTGTAACTTAGCACACATTGTCTCTCTTGAGATTTGCAAGATAGCACTTTTGCTTCTTCTTGAAGTATGTAAGCTAGCTAGCAAAATTTTCTCCCCCTGTGTCATTGTCAAATAGAAGGGAATAACAATACAATAGTGTAATTCATTTCCCTTTACTATAATCTTCAAATCATGACAAGGGTAAAGTATCAATCTTATTTGTGCATCATTATATTTTCAAATTAAAACATGCACAATTTTAAAACTTTATATATCATCCTTACTTTATGTATGATACTAAAAATCAATCATCATAGCATATATGATACTCATAAGCTTACAAATTTTATATCATTTCATAGCATCAAAATAATATCATGAGTATCTTATGCATAAATTCATATCATCACATTAGCAACAAATCATAGTATTTCAAATCATGATGATATCTAAATGTCATTATATCCTATCATGCATGATCATAATTTTTCATTTGTATTTCATGCATATTTTTATTTCATCACATTTATTTAATCTCATCAAGAAAAATTAGTTGGGTGATGAATACAAGAAATTGCATAAAAATC
>LVTN01003050.1:1688-13502 GCA_001649415.1 Musa itinerans
GGTCGAAAGGGTTGGTGGATTGGTGGATGTAGGCTGCGGTTTAGGCTTGTTTTGTGGCTATTTTGGGTGCAGTTTGAGGGTGTGGTTTGGTGGAGTTTTAGGGCTGTGGATGAAAGTTTTGGATCTGTGGTAGATGGCAGCAAGTGTTTGATAGAAATCAGTGGAAGTTGCTGCAAGTATGTGTTGTCTTGTAAGAGCAGAAATGTCGTCGAAGACACAACAGTTTCTCGATGAAATTTCCACCAAAAACTTAAGAAGTTTGAGGAGGGAATTGACAGAAAAATCTCAGTTTATATGACAAAATGGATGTCCAATTTAATCAAGAAAATTTCGGCAGTATAACAGCAAGGAAATTGGTGCAAGTTGTGATAGCAGAATTCTCGTCGAAAAATTTCAACGGATTGTGATGAAAAATTGCAAAAACACAAAATCGTTTTTAGAGATGAATTCCTCAATAGATCAATTTTAGATGGAAGCCAAGATGATCTATGAATTCTATAAGAAATTTCATTCAAAAAATAATGGAAATAGATGGGTGAAGGCAACAATATGCGGCTGAAATTTTCTGCAGCACAGATTTTCAAGTATAGTAGATTGGACATAAAAGGTCAGTAGTTTATATTAATCATTTTTTGACAAAACTAAAGGAAAATCCATTGTTAGGAAGTGCTAAAGCTATCATAAAAATTTCATAGAGATTTGGATAGAAAAAATATAGTAGCAAGTTCAAACAAACTGTGCTATGCGGCTAGAATTTTACAATGCAAATTTTCAACTATAACAGATTAGATGTAAAAGATCAATGATTTATATTGAAATTCTTTTGACAAAACTAAAGGTACATCTGCTGTTAGGAAGTGTCAAAGCTGTCATAAAAATTTCGTTGAGATTTGGATAGAAAGAATGTAGTAGCAAGATCAAACAAACTGTGCTATGCGGCTGAAATTTTACAATGCAGATTTCCAAGTATAGTAGATTAGACATAAAAGATGAATGGTTTATATTAAGAATTTTTTGACAAAACTAAAGGGAAATCTACTGTTAGAAGTGTCAAAGCTGTCATAAAAATTTCATAGAGATTTGGATAGAAAAAACACAGTAGTAAGATCAAAAAGACTGTACTATGCAGCTAGAATTTTACAATGTATCTTTCGTCATAGAGATGAAAACTTTGCGATGAAAAGTTTATGCAGCAATATAGGAACAATTTTTTTTTGGATTTTCAAATAAGGATAACTAAATTGTAGCAGTAGTAAGGTCGGAAACCAGAACCTCTTGCAATTCACAGGGAGATCAAAGGATGATCTGCGGTGGTGGAGATGATGGTGGAATTTGGCTACAATCTTTTAAGCAATTATGGGAATTGCTTTGGGTGGTTGTGGAGGGCTGATGGATGGCTATGGAAGGGCAGCGGGACACCACGAATGCTACTCTAATACCAAGTATTAAAACCCTTATAGATTCTAACCTTGGGGTTGATCTCTTTAGGGTATCGGCCTCCTTGGAACTCTATAGGGGTTCCTCCCTCCAAGTTGCTGCTCAAAGGCTGCCGAAAAGATTCATCAATTGCTTATCAATAGAGGATGAATACATGGTTATTTATAAGGCTTCTAAACCCCAACCCCTAATAGGACTCCTACTCAAGACTCCTATTGCTTTACAACTCCTAATGCTTCTCTAAGAAATACTCTCCTAACCCTAGCCGGCCTCTTCACCTCTTTAATAGGGGTCGGCTTAGGTAGGTTTTACATGAATGTCCCTCTCAATTAGGACTCTCCTAGCTAGAGTCCTAACACACACTTGAAGTCACACACGAAGGCACAAGTAGGGTTAAAGAATCAAAAATTAATCTTTAGGTACATAGCTATGAGTTATTTCGAATGAAACCAAGCGAGACCTTTGGAGACATGCACACCCATTTTACGGATATCATCAATGGTTTGAAAGCACTTGGTAAAAGTTTTTCCAATTTTGAACTTGTTAACAAAATACTAAGATCCCTTCTAAAAAGTTGGGATCCTAAAGTAATGGTAATATAAGAAGCAAAGGACTTGAACAACTTTCCACTTGAATAATTTAGTGGGTCTTTAATGACTTATGAAATGACATTTATGGCACATGATGAACATCAGAACAACCTTCCAAAGAATAGGAAGGACGTGACATTTAGAACTAAAGAAGACTATTTGAGATAAAACTCAAGTGATGATGATGATGACTTGGAACTTCTTACAAGAAAATTTAAAAAATTCTTAAAACGGAACAAAACAAAACAAGATACTAAGAACAAAAATGAACCCAAAAAGGAAAGGACACAGTGATGATGAATGTAAGAAGCCGAGATACTTCAAAAATGAAAGTCCCCAAGTGAAAAAGAAGCTACCAAAGAAAAAGAAGGCACTCAAAGCAACTTGGGATGATTAAGTGAATCCGAAAATGAGGAGCCAACCAACAAAGAAGAAGTTACATTAATGGCATTTGGCAATGAGGTATGTAACTCAAATGAATCTTCCTTTTCTTACAATGAATTATTCAATACATTTAATGACGTATTTGATAATTTTAAATTAGTTAGTAAAAAGTATAAACTATTAAAAAAGGATAATGCTGCTCTTGCTCATGAATTTAAAAAATTAAAAAATGAGCATGATGATTGTATGTTAACTCCTTGCAGTAAGTGTGAAAAGTTAGATTCACTTAAGGAAGAAAATGTTTTACTATAAGAAACATTAGAAAAATTTAAAATTGGTAACAAATCTTTAAACATGATCCTTGTTAATAAGGGTTATTTTCATAGAAATGAAGGAATTGGCTTTATGAGTAACACTCAATAAAAGTCAACTATCTTCGAAGGACCCACATTACATGTTTCACTTAGGAATAAATGTAATTTTTGTGATAGATTTGGACATTATACTTACAGATATTCTTTTAAAAAGTATAGTCTACACAAATTAGTTTGGGTTTCTAAAGAAATCATAAAGAACTCAATGCCAATAGTTAAGATAGATAGATCTATTAATGAGGGACCAAAAATTAAATGGGTACCTAAAAGAAAACCCCCTTTCTTGTAGATATGTTTACCATCAAAAGTTAAGAGGAAGAGATGGTACCTTGATAGTGGATGCTCAAGCAACATGATTATAGATCTAATACACTTCTCTAAGCTTACTGGCCAAGACGAAAGATATGTCACCTTCAGAGACAAAAACAAGGAAAAAATTATCGGTAAAGGAACCATATGTAGCAAGTCATACCTCTTGATTGAAGATGTGTTATTAGTAGATGGTTTAAAACATAATCTACTAAGAATTAGTTAACTGTGTGATAAAGGATATATCATCAAATTTGAATCTATTGCTTGCATAATTAAAATACCACACAAAAATAGATCTATAATTGCCTTAAAAAATAACAATGTGTGTACTTTTGATATTGATGATTTTTGTGATGAAACATGTTTTTTGACATTAAACGATGATGCATAGCTTTGGCATAGGAGACTAGGTCATGCTAGCATGAAACTAATCTCTCAAATCTCAACTAGAGAACTTGTAAGAGGAATGACTAGCATCAAGTTTGTCAAAGACAAAGTTTGTGATGCATGCCAACTAAGAAAATAAATAAAAAGTAGTTTTAAATCAAAGAATCAAGTAAGCACCTCTAAACCACTATAATTAATCCATATGGATTTATTGAGACCAATTGATACAACAAGTATAAGAGATAGTAAATACGCTTTTGTAATTGTTGATGACTATAGTAGATACACTTGGACATATTTCTTGGTACATAAAAGTGATTGCTTTAAATATTTTTTAAAATTTTATAAACTTGTTCAAACTGAAAAAGATTTTATGATTTCATCTATTCGTAGTGATCATGGTGGTGAGTTTCAAAACTATGATTTTTAAAATTTTTGAGTCAAATGGGTACAACCATAATTTCTCTACTCCAAAATGTCCATAACAAAATGGGGTAATTGAGATAAAAAATTGGAGCTTATAAGAGATGGCAAGAACTTTGTTAAATGAACATAGCCTACCCAAGCCGTTAACACGACATGCTATATCATGAATTGGGTTCTCGCAAGACCATTACTTTCTAAAACTCTTTATGAATTGTGAAATAATAAAACACCCAACATTTCATATTTTAAAGTTTTTTGTTGTAAATATTTTATTTTAAATGAAAAAGATAACTTAGGAAAATTTGATGTAAAATTTGATGAAGGCATATTTCTTGGATATTCCTCTATTTCTAAAGCTTATCGTGTTTTTAATAAAAGAACTTTAGTCACTAAGGAATCCATTCATGTTGTTTTTAATGAGTTTCCTAAATTTAAGAAAAATAATTTTGATGATGATTTTGATGCTTTAAATTTAAATAAAAACTCTCCTCCCCTAAGCAACTTGGATGCATTATTTTCCAAAAATCATCACCTAATGAATGAAAGTATGTAGATGCTCATCCTAAGGAGTTAATCATTGGAGAAACATCATAAGGTGTTCAAAGTTGCTCTTCATTTAAAAATTTTTGTGCTAATGCTGCCTTCGTGTCTCAAATTAAACTAAAATGTTGACGAAGCCCTTAAAGATGATTTATGGGTTATTGCAATGCAAGAGGAGTTATATCAATTTGAGAAAAAGGAGGTGTGGAAGCTTGTTCCTAGACCTAGTGACCATTTAGTAATTGGTACTAAATGGGTCTTTAGAAACAAACAAGAAGAACTTGGTATTGTGGTTAGAAATAAGGCTAGATTAGTGGCCAAAGGTTTCAACCAAGAAGAAGGTATCGATTATGAAGAAACCTTCGCTCCTATGGCTAGACCTGAAGCCATAAGGATTCCCTTGCCTATATATGTTGTAATAACTTTTATGTTGTAATAATTTTATGTTATTTCAAATGGATGTCAAAAGTGTTTTTCTAAGTAGCTTTATTTCAAAAGAAATTTATGTTGATCAACCACCGGGATTGGAAAATGCTCTCTTTCCTAACCATGTTTTTAAGTCATCTAAGGCTCTCTATAGGTTAAAACAAGCCCCTAGAGTTTGGTATGAGAGGCTTAGTTCATTCCTTATTCAAAATAATTTTATGAAAGGCAAGGTCGATACTATATTGTTTATTAAATATTTTAAAAATAATTTTCTCATTATTCAAATTTATGTTGATGATATCATTTTCGATTCTTTAAATAAATCCTTTTGTGAATCATTTGCCAAAAGTATGAGCCAAGCATTTGAAATGAGCCTATTGGGTGAATTAACTTTCTTCTTGGGATTACAAATTAAGCAATTAAGTGATGAAACTTTTATTAGTCAAACTAAGTATGCTTTACATCTATTAAAATAATTTAATATGCATAGTGCTAAGGCTATTAATACACCAATGAGCACTTCCACAAAGATAGATATGGACTATGATGGAGAAAATTTTGAACAAAAGACCAATAGAGGTATGATAGGTAGTTTACTGTACCTCAGAGCAATTAGACCGGACATTATGTTTAGTGTTAGACTTTGCACTAGATTATAATTTAATCCCAAATAATCCCATTATAAAATAGTTTAGAGGATTTTTAGATATTTAAGAGGAACCCTTAATCTAGGATTATGGTATCCAAGATCAAAAAGTTTTGAATTAATTGCCTATGTCGATGTTGATTTTGCTAAATATAGAATAGATAAAAAAGGTACATCCAGAACATGTTAACTCCTAGGTCATGCACTTGTCTCTTGGTCTGCGAAGAAATAAAATTTGGTTACATTATTTATAGCCGAAGTTGAGTATATAGCAAAAGTTGCATGTTGTGCTCACGTTATTTAGATGAAAAATACTTTAGAAGATTATAGAATTCACTTGAAAACCATCCCTATAAAAAATGATAATACTAGTGCAATATGTGTAACAAAAAATCCTATTCAACACTCTAGAACTAAACATATTGATATTAGACATCATTTTATTAGAGATCATGTTACTAATCGCGATATATCTTTAGAATTTATTGATACAAAATATCAATTAGCTAATATTTTTACAAACCATTGAATGAGGAACAATTTGATTTTACTAAAAGAGAATTAGGCATGTTAAATCTTCCTAATGCATGAGTTCCTCTTATACATTTTTCGGATTTCTCGATTTTTATAACTTGAGTTTTCTTTTTAAATTGAGATTATTTCCTATCATTCCTTCTTCTTGCAATTTACAAAAGAAGAGATTTGATTCAAGGACTTTTGGTATACTTGATCTTTTATATGATGAATATTTCCTATGAACCCTTCCTATTTCTATTTACAAAAGTAGAACTTTGATTCATGGACTTTCAGAACTTCTGACTTGATTCTTTTCTTTATATGATGAATGGATTCCTCCCTTCTTCTTCTTCTTCTTCTTCTTTTTCTTATTTTTTAATGAGAAAGGAGAGAAAGAAACTAGCTAGCATCTCAAGAAATATAAAAATGCTAGCTTGCACATCTCAAGAGAATCAAAAGTGCATGCACATCTAAAGAGAAGTGCTAGCTTGCCTATATCAAGAAGCAAAAGTTGTTATCTTGCACATCTCAAGAAGCAAAAATTTTGCTTAACTTCACATCTCAAAAACTTACTAGCTTGTATGTTTTAAAGTGGTGTATAACTTGCTGAAATACTAGCTTGCATGGATCAAATACTTGTTGTGCTTTTCTCCTTTTTGTTGATGACAAAGTGGGAGAAGTAATAAGTAATGATGAATGATTGAAAATTTTAATGTTTTGATATCATGTATGTTATGCCCAAAGTGATGTTGACTTATTTTTGGTATCATGCATAAAGTGATGGTGAGTGGTAATATTTTGAAATTGTGCATCTTACATTTTGATAATTTGAAACTATGATGCATAATGTATGAAATTTTGATATGATGTATATGATCAAAATTGTTACACTTGAATTCAAAAATTATTTTTCCTTTTGAATTCAAGTTTGTCTTATTTGGATATGACATATAGATAGGGGGAGGTAAGAGTTACTCCGTCATCAATTGATTGTCATCATCAAAAAGGGGGAGATTGTTGAATCTTATATTTTGATGATGAAATCAATTGATTTATGATCTAATCAATGTGTTGAGAAAAGTGATGTAGGACTAACTACGATCATGAAAAAGTAAAACAATTAAAGAATCGGGTGTTGGGTTGGAGTTAAAGATCGGGCATTGGGTTAGAAGAATCGAACAATGCACTGAGAATGGTTGGATCGGGTATTACGCCGAAGGTTCAAACAATGTACTAAAAGCTCACCAGGAGTTCGCCAAAAGTTCATCAGAAGTTCGAATGAACAATTAACTTGTCGGACCACTAAGATTGCTTATATTGTAATTATTTTAGCCTTAATTATCATAGTTAGGTATCAATTTGAGTTAGTTTAGAGAGTAATCCTACTAACTCAATTAGGGGTCGATTGGGCCTGAATTAGGACTGAATTGGGCTTGCTATTTGGCCCATTCAATGACCTGGAGCCACATCAGGCGGTGGAACCGCTTGAGGCTCGACCTCCCTGGTTATTTGGGCGATGGTATTATCCATACATAGTCTCTCAAACCGTGTCAAGCAATGGTACTGCCAAATTGGGTGGTGGTGCCACCTAGTATCAGTGTTAGCATCAAACTAGGTGATGGTACCACCTAATGTTTGGTTGTGGTACCACCTAGTATTGGCGGCGGTACCGCTAGTACCCTGAAAACTCGGATGAGATTGTTTTGGCTCTAAATTGAATCCATTTGGGGCCTATAAATACCCTACTCTTTCCTACATAAAATATCATGAAAAGTAAACAAAAAACTTGTGATCTAAGTGAGAAAATGCTATTGTAATTCTTTGAGAGTTCCCCTCCTCTTCTCTAAGTGTAATTTCTATTTAAGGGAGAGCTGAGAGAATTGTAAAGGTTATCTCTTGAACCTATGATAAAGAGAATAGAGCTATAAGAGGGAATTGAATTTTACCCATTGAAAGAAGATTAATAGTTGAAGCCGGTGACCTCAACGGGGGAGGAATCAGGAGTGGTTGTAGGTCATGACGACCAAACCACTATAAAATTGGTGTGCCTTCTCTCCTTTGCCTTTTTCTTTATATTGCTTACTTATTTGGCTGCTCACTCCACTTCACACTTTCTCTAAGTTTAAATGCATTTCTGATATGATTTTATTGAACGAAGGTTTCAAATCACTAACATTTTTTACATCAGCACTAATTCACCCCCCCTCTTAGTGCCAATTTTATTCCTAACACACGTCTCAAATTGTCCACTCGAGGAATATAAACCCTATTCACTTTTGTGTAGATAAGTCCCTCCTAGACCCAAAATTGACTTGCCTTGCCTTCTTTGATTATTTGCATTAGGGTTACTACTTGGGGATCACTATACAGTCCATCCTTGACCCTTAAAAGGAAGTTAGAGTGCAGCTGACTTACTTGGCCTCTGCCCTCTAACTGCATGGCACTCACCTACTCTACTTTCTGGCTCAACGCATCGGCTATGACATTTGCTCTTCCAAGCTTGTACTCTATTGCCATATCAAACTTAGCTAGGAAGTCCTACCATCGTGCTTGCTTTGGGGTGAGTTTCTTTTGAGTTTGGAAGTAACTCAAAGCAATGTTGTTTGTCCTTGGCACAAATCATGATATGATAAGGTAGTGCCACCAAACTCGTAGATATTGGACCACCATTGTCATCTCCTTCTCATACACTAGATATCGTTGCTCGGTCTCATTGAGCTTACAGTTCTCATAGGCCACCGAGTGACCCTCCTTCATGAGTACTCCCCCAATAGTGAAATCTAAAGCATCTATATGGACTTCGAAGGGCTCCCTATAGTCTAGCAATTTGAGCACTAGTTCTTCTAACACAATAGCCTTTAGATCATTGAATGCAGCTTCACATTTATCAAATCATCTCTAAGGTTGCTCTTTCTTTAGCAACTCCATCAATGGAGCTGCAAACTTTGAATACATAACTATGAAGCACTGATAGTGCTAGTCATAAGTGCCCTACAAGCCAATCACGTAAGTGATGACACATGTGACATAATATGCATTCTATTTGCTCATTATATTATTTGAGATTTTATCACTTTATATTGCTTGTTACATATATGCATACATATATTATGATATTCATGGATCTGCACAATGGGAATCAAATCGTGATGAGATCATGATAATGAGACTGATTCACCTTTAAACATAGACCCTAAATAATTCTGATCATAGGTTACTCGAGAGGGACATCGAGATAACCGGACATACCAGTGTGTTGTATACTCGTCCATATGATCGAGGCAGTTGGTCTCATAACTACTTGTGTGGGGACACTAGGGATATAATGCAGGGGCTCATTGGAGAATGAGTTCACTGATTGATCTGCTTATAGAATGTTGAATGATTAATGATACTTCATTGTTAGACAGTGATTCCGTTGTCCTAGTGGTGTACCTGGTCCTTAGACTTGAGATACCGAGTATGTCCTATATGACTACTCTACTCTTTGATACCAAACTTATAGGTTTTGAAGTTCCATATCTAGCATAGCCGGTTATTGGGAGTAGCAACCAACCTTATGAGGCTATTGAGTATCGATAGAGGATCATCTACTCTCGGTGTCATTAAAGGAATATCCCATATATTCTTGCTCAAGAAAATCCTAAGCTAGTGTCATTCGGATTGAGAGAGAAAGAGTTCTCTAGGAGAATCCGATTAGAGCGAGACTCGAGTAGAAACTATAAGGGCTTGATAGTACCATGCCTAGTATACAGTCCTTGGGATATTAGATGGATTTGGGACTATAGATACATAGCAACTGAAGATAGATATGTCCAATGGTTTGCATTCCCCTATATCGTATAAGGATTGTGACGTAGTGGCCTAGTACATCCGTAGTCTATGACTCGAGTGAATTATTATGGAGATAATAATTCATTGAGCCAGAAGGAGTTCTAACCAGTATGACTCATGGTCAGCTCGATATTGGGCCTAGAGGGTCATACATATATGGTAGGTATTGCAACGAGTAGAGGTTCGGATATGAGGTATCCATCGAAGCCCCTATCTTATTGGATATCCAATAAGCCCCTGAATTATTGGATGTTATGGATTAAATCCAATAAGAGTCAATGGGAGATTATTGGATAGAGATCCTCTAATCTAAGAGGCTTGTATAGTTGGATCGAGATCTAATATCCAATAGGGCAGGATCCATTAGGGTTAAGTTGATCAGAGCCTCTATAAATAGGAGGGAACCAAAGGTTCATAGGCTAGAGCTTCTCTTGGTTGTCATCTCCTATTCTCCTCTCCCATTCTCCTCCTCAAATAGCATGCCTAGAGATTTAAAGAGCGTCCTCGCAACCCTATTATGTGGATCACCGCTAGAGAGGAGGGCACTTGACTTCCTTTATCCTCTCCTATAAATCTATAGGGATTCAGTGATATACGATCTCTATAGGTAAAACATAATCTTTCATATACGTAGTTTTCAGTTTTGCAGATTTTGCACACCAATCTTTGCACAACGACGAACACATCATTGGGAAATTTAGGGATTTTTAATTTTTATTTTTTATTTTTTCGCTGCACTTGTGATGTCATCCCTAGATTTTCCTATAGTGGTATCAAAGCCAGGTTGTTCATGTGAAAGATTGATTTTGAACTATGTTTGTTGTGTTTTAGAAAGACTTTTGTCGTCAAAATCATTAATACAAAATGTGAGAGAGGGCAGCAACTATTGCTGCCCTTGCAGGTTGGCCAATGGCTGCTTGTAGCCTTTGCCAAGGCCTGGCCACTTGTGTGCAGGTGGCCGACGGGCAGCAACCGACCGTTTACGAGCCGTAGGTAGGAAGCCGCGGGGGCAGCGTCACTTGCGGGTGCTACGCCAGCAAGCACAGGCAGCCGCAGGGGTAACAATTCTTGTGGGCGCTACACTCACTAGCAGAGTTGCCTGTAGGGGTGACGGTGCCCATAGGGGTGCCCTCTCGTCGGGCAAAACTGCCCACGTGGGCGGCGGTGATCGTAGGGGTGCCCACTTGCACGGGCAATGCCACCCACGGGCACACCGCCCACGTGGGTGGCGATACCCATAGGGGAGCCCTCCTATAGGGGAGGCGGTGCCCATAAGGCAACCTCCCCTTGGCGTAATGGCTGCCACTACAAGGTGGCAGCAGTCACAATGCAACAGATAGTTTTGTCCCTTGGAATTTCAGAAATTTAGAAATCTATACTTTTGTCCAAATTATGAAAATACCCCTCATAATTTAAAAAATTTCCTGCATGTCTCTAATTTTAGAAAAATATTAGTTAATTAAAAGGTTTAATTAACAATTATTATTATCTAGTAGTCTTATATAATAATATTTACATGTGATGTATGATGTAGACGGATGATCATGGACTGTGTAATGTGTATACTTGTGATTATTATCATTTTTGGGGTTTGTGAGCCACCACTTTATTTCTCATTTATTACTGGGCCTGCATTCCTATGATTAAGTTGTCATCATACGAGGAGGCACAGCGGGAGCATGAAAGTAATAGCGAGACCCATGAGGTCGAGACGAACAATCGTGATGCAAGGAGATGCACCGAGATGTTGACGGAACCGACGAGGACGAGATGGATGATCATAGGGCATGAAGATACACCGCTATACACATAGATCTTGATGTGAGTGATTAGGCCTACTAGCTCAAGCTTGATCACATTAGGCTATAGTCCATGATCATCTGGTGTAATTGCTCATGTGATGTGTGATGACTTTTACACCTACTATATATATATATATATA
>LVTN01003051.1:2152-14652 GCA_001649415.1 Musa itinerans
ACGATCTCTCGGCAATGTTCCAACGGACTCCCGGCAAGCTCTTGGACTTCACGATGATCTTCTTAGCGAGTTCCGACGAGCTTCTTTGGCAAGCTCTTGGACTTCTCAGTAGAACTTCCGATGAACGTCCAGACTTTCGACGAACTCCCAACGAAATCGTGTTCTTGACTTCGGGACTTCATTTAGCTTTTTGCCTACCTATCATAGTTAATCCTGCACATATAAAAACACACTTTGATCTAGACAATTATTACTAGCATGAATCATATTGTCCGTCATGTTATTGGTCCATCGACGCTTCGTCCGATTCTTCGGTGCCTCGTCCTCTCTTGTGGCCTATTGCCCAATCGGTCAGTTGACTTCTGTAACTCTGATATCCTTGGCACAATATCCGCTCTTCTTGGCTCGATGCCGGAATCCTTGGCCTGAAGCCTTCTGTCGATACGTCGACCGATCCTTCGGCTCGACATCCAATCTTCTAACATATTCCACTAGCCCAACATGATTCTTCCTGCTTTAATTATCTCATCCTGATCAAAGCATCCTGCGTCACTCAAAACGTATATCAAATCATAAACACTTATCAATTGGTTTTATTATCAAAATTTAAGATTCAACACATTCAAATTGAGAGAGAAAAAGTTCTCTAGGAGAATCCGATTAGAGCGAGATTCGAGTAGAAACTATATGGGTCTGACAGCACCATGCAAGGTATATGGTCTCTGGGATATTAGATAGATGAGGGACTATAGCTACATGGTAACTGAGGATAGATAGGTCCAAAGGATTGGATTCTCCTATATCATCTAAGAACTACAGCGTAGTGGCCTAGTATGTCCGTAGTAGATGAGTCGAGTGACTTATTATGGAGATGATAATTCATTGAGCCAGAAGGAGTTCTGATAGGTATGACTCACGGCCAACTCGATATTGGGCTTAGTAGGTCACACACATATGGTAGGCATTGTGACGAGTAGAGGTTCGAATATGAGATATCTATTAGAGTCCCTATCTTATTAGATATCCAATAAGCTCCTAAATTTTTAGATCTCATGGATGAGATCTAATAAGAGCCAATGAGAGATTATTGGATAAAGATCCACTAATCTAAGAGGCTTGGGTAGTGTAGGGAAATCTATTGAATCTTAGATTTTGACGATGAAACCAATTGATAGTATTTATAATTTAATCTGCATTTTGAGTGACACAGGAAGCTTCGATCAGGATGAGACAATTAAAGCAGGAAGAATCATGTTAGGTCGGAGGAAAACATGTCAGAAGATTGGATGTTAAGCTAGAGGATCGGTCGACGTATCGACAGAAGGCTTCGGGTCATGGATTTGGGCATTGGGCCAAGAAGAGTGGATATTGCGCCAAGGCTATCGGAGTTGTAGATGTCCAATTGGGCAATAGGTCATAAGAGAGGACGATGCACCGAAAAATCGGACGAAGCGTCAATGGACCAATGACATGCCGGACAACATGATTCATGCTTAGTAATAATTGTCTAGATCGAAGTGTGTTTATGTGTGCAGGATTAACTACGATATCAAGCCATAAAGCAAAATGAAGTCCTAAAGTCAAGAACGCGATTTCGTTGGGAGTTCGAGAGTTCGTCGGAAGTCCGAACGTTCATCCGAAGTTCTAGCGGAACCAACCAAGAAGTCCAGGAGCTTGCCAAAGAAGCTCGTCAGAACTCGCCAAGAAAATCGTCGTGAAGTCTAGGAGCTTGCCGGGAGTCCACTAGAACATTGCCGAGAGATCGTCGGAAGTTCGTCGGAAGATCACCGGAAGCTCGCTAGAAGAAACCAAGACTTACGGACTTATTTAGCTTAAGTATGTCTTAGAATTCATAGTTAGCACATAATTGGGATTGGAATTGGGCCAACCCAATTATGGGCCAGTTGGGCCCATGTAAGGACTGTGTTGAGCCTAATGAAAGGCCCAAACAGTGACCCAAGAGGTGGCACCGTCATGGCACAGTCTCCGAGACTATGTCAGGCGGTGGTACCATTAGTCTGGGCAGTGGTACCACCTAGTGATAAGATGCCAAGCGGTGGTACCGCTAGACTAGGCGGTGGTACCGCCCAATGCAGTGTTAGTTTCAAACTGATACTGGCGGTGGTACCACTCGAACCCAAGAAACCCGAGATGAGATATTTTTAGGCTCTAAGTTTAAATCAACTTGAGGTCTATAAATACCCCTCTCATCCCTAGTTAACATACACAAGCACAGAGAATTTAAAAAGGGAAAAATGCTATTGTAATCTCTTGTGAGAATCCTCCTCTTCTAGTCTAAGTGTTAGAATAGTTTGAGAGAGGAGTGAGTGCTCATAAAGGTTGTCTCCTAAACATGTGAAAAGGAGAAAAGGGGTGTAAAAAGGAGATTGATCTTTGCCTATTAAAGGAAGATCAATAGTGGATGCCGGTGGCCTCAACGGAAGAGAAATTGGCAGAGTGGATGTAGGTCATGATGACCGAACTACTATAAATCGATTTGCATTCTTGTTATACTTTTAATTCTCATATTGCAAACTAATTTACTTACTTTATTTGCTCATTACATTCTTACAAATGCTTCAAAGTTATTACCTTTACGAAACGGTTTTTCGTCGAAAACGGATTTAATCGCAATGAAGTTTTGAACCGACATAATTTTTACCGCTGCACTAATTCACCCCTCTTAGTGCCGACTCGTTCCTAATAAAATCTAGGGGTGACATCACATGTGTAGCGGAAGAACAAAAAACAAAATTCTCAAATTTCCCAAAGATGTGTTCATTGTCGTGCGAAAATTAGTGCACAAAATCCATATAACTGAAAACCACATATGAGATAGTTATGTTACCTAGGAATATCGTATATCCCTGAATCCCTGCAGATCTATAGGAGAGGATGAAGGAGGTTAAGCATCCTCCTCTCTAGTGGTGATCCACATAGCAATGCTGCGACGACACTCCTTAAATCTCTAGGCCTGCTATCTAAGGAGGAGAAAGGGAGAGGAGAATAGGAGGTGGCAACCAAGAAAACCTCTGACCTATGGGTGTTTGGTTCTCTTCTATTTATAGAGGCCCCAATGGATCCTGCCCTATTAGGTATTGGATCTTCATCCAACTACCCAAGCCTCTTAGATTAGTGGATCTCTATCCAGTAATCTCTCATTGGCTCTTATTGGATCTCATCCATATGATCTAATAATTCAGAGGCTTATTGGACATCCAATAAGATAGGGGTTCCGACGGATATCTCATATCCAAACCTTTACTCGTCGCAACGCCTACCATATGTGTGTGACCCTCTAGGCCTAATATAGAGCTGGTCGTGAGTCATACCTGTCAGAACTCCTTCTAGCTTAGTGAATTATTATCTTCATAATAATTCACTCGACTCATCGACTGCGGACATACTAAGCCACTATGCTGTAGTCCCCAAACGATATAGGAGAATCCAATCCTTTGGACTTATTTGTCCTCAATTATCATGTATCTATAGTTTCTCATTAATCTCGCATGGTATTATTAGGCTCATACAGTTTCTATTTAAGTCTCACTCTAATCGGATTCTCCCAAAGAACTCTTTCTCTCTCAATCCGAATGACCCTAGCTAGGGATTTGTCTAAGCAAGAACACATGGGATATTCCTCTCATGACACCGAGAGCGGATTATCTTCTATCAACACTTAATAGCCCTCGTAAGATTAGCTACCACTCTCGATGATCGGTTATACTAGATCTAGAACCTCCAAACCTATAAGTCTAGTATCAAAGAGTGGAGTATTCATACAAGACATCCTTAGTATCTCAAGTCTAAGGACTAGATACACTACTAGGACTACGGAATCGTTGTCTGACAATAAGGTATCATCAACCATCTAGTATTCCATGAGCGGATCAATCAGTGAACTCATTCTCCAATGAGCACCTGCATTGTATCATTAGAATCTGTGTTTAAAGGCAAATCAGTCTCATTATCATGATCTCATCACGATCTGATTCTCATTGCGTAGATCCATGGACATCAGAATATATTCATGCAATAGGCAATATAAAATGATAAAATATCAAATAACAATAATAAGTAAAAAAAGGTTACGTGTTAAATCACACATGTCATCACTTACGTGATTGACTTGTAGGGCACCTATGATTAGCAAGTAGTTGGATGGAGATCTAGTACCCAATAGGATTTAATCCATTATGATTAAGTTGATAGGGGACCTCTATAAATAGGAGGGAACCAAAGGCTCATAGGCTAGAGATTTTTGGTTGTCGCCTCTTATTCTCCTCTTCCCTTCTCCTCATTAGATAGTAGGCCTATAGATTTAAGGAGCATCGTCATAGCCCTACTGTATAGATCACCACTAAAGAGGAGGACGCTTGACCTCCTTCACCCTCTCCTACAAATATGTAGGGATTCATGGATATATGATCTCTCTAGGTAACACAATCTTTTATATATGCAGTTTTTAATTTTATGGATTTTGCGCACTAATCTTCACACGACGACGAACATAATTTATAAGAAATTTGAGGATTTTTGTTTTATGTTCTTCTGGTGCGCATGTGATGTCACCCCCAGAATTCCCTGGTGTCTGTAAATCTTTCAATAAGTAATGCTAAGTCAAGATCTAATATGCCCAATATGAATAGCACATGCTCTAACTATTCTGAATAATTTGATCTAGAGAGTACATGAACCTAGAAGCATGAGAATGTCTGAAAGGAAGTACCACTGTTAAATATAAAATAACATTAATGCTTTAAGTTTTCAATATATTATGAACTATTGATATCATCCATATTTCACCTTTGGGTGAAATATTAACATATCCTGTTTACTCAAGATTACCTATGGATGACTGATATCATCCTTGTGGAATAATATTGTTATCTTTGGGTATATAATCCTAACTACAAGGATATCCAAAACAATATCATCCTACCCCATTACATAATTATTTAAAGTAGATTTTTTTTTTAGATTATCTAAATCTCCTAATTATGTGTGTTATTATGAATATTATTTCCTTTATGTCATTTAGGACTAATTTGTTAATCTCATTTTATAAGTTATTGGTCTAAGTCACTTTGGTGGCTACAAGACTAATGCAATAATATAAAATACAGTTTAAAATATCTTATAAATGATAAAATTTTTATTATAATTCACATCCAATAAGCCTACCATCCCAAGCCACTTTGATAGCTATCGATCAAGTAAAACTTAGGGAGATGGGTTACAAATAATATTCATCAAAAATTTTAATTTAATTTATGTCGAAATAATTTAATAATAAAATAACAACCATAATAAATATTGAACATTAATCAGAAAAAAACTAATATGATAACTGTAATTATACCTTTATGTGAAAAATAAATATTATTTTATAATTTCAAATATAAACATATGAATAACAAAATAAATATCTAAGAATAAAAATTAAAATTTATTTATCACATACAAAAATATAATCAATAAGTCATATGAGAAAACTGTAAAAAAAGCCATAATTTATATATTTATTAAATTTTTGCATAAAATCTTAAATTAAACCAATCAAATTTATTTAATTGGATAAGCCCACAATTAGGCTACACATCAACCTAATTAAGCAAGTCAAAAATAAAAATTAATCAAAGTCAAAATTGATCAAAATTTTAATTTTTCTCGCATTGATCAAAACTAAATCTAATCAAATAGTCAAAAATATAATCATGATCAAATTAAAATAAGTCATATCCATCAATTTTATAATTGAGGATATAAATATAAAATTCTCAATTTCATAAGAGTAAAACTGTAATTTTATATATAGGATATAATGCGAAACTATAAGATTTATAGAGGACAGAATTATCAAAATATTAAAATATATTAATAAAATAAAAAAGGGTAAAACTATAATTTGATTGAGAAACCCTAATCTATTGCCTACGTCGTCGCTTGTGCGGTTGTTGCCTCCGCGACCGTTGCTTGCGGGAGGCTATTGCCTATGCGACTACCGCATAAGCGAGACCTCTGCCCCCGCATGGCTGCTGCCAGCACACAACCGTCACCTATGCACAACCGCCCTAATGCTTCGTCCACAATTGTCGCCAACATGGTCGTCGTGATGCGTGGTCAATCATGGTGTGCTGCCCGTCGTCTATCGGTCGCCCGCAGTCGTTGTTGCTGTTGCATTGCACATGTGCTTGGTGTAGCCGTTTGCTATAGCAGTCCGCCATAGCAGCCACATGCAGCATTGTTGCTGTAGCCGATGCGGCTGCACAGTGATGCACAACCATCACCACCGCTACATGATTCATCAAAGGTCATGATACAAAAAGCAAATCGCGTATCACAGGAATTTAGATCAACAAAATATATTAATTATTCAAGCATCTTAAATCAAAAAATAATAAATCTAAAATATTTGATCTTAAAAAACTAGGCTCTAATATTAATTATAAGCATAAGATCTGTAATATGCTATATGTTACGTGGAAAACTTTAATGTCAGGATTGAAATCAAATAACAATAAATCGAATTTAGGATGCGTACCTTTTAATGTCATTCGGAAAGAATTTTATCAAATCTATAGGCCATCTTCAGATCTGAAAGCCATTGTCGATCTACAAGGAGAATAAAACTCTTCTTCTCCTCTCTTCTTATCTTTTCATAAGACCATTTAGATTGATAGATTAGGGACAAGAAGGATGAGAGAGAAATCGTAATATCTCAATGATTGTCATGTATCTATGTCCGTCATACATTATATATCATACACATCATACATCGTTTAGTCATTAGAGGTCCTATCCTAGGAGAGATGATAAGTAATTATGAGAGTTTGGAATTCTACCTTAATATAGATTTTTTTTCTATTTGACTATAACTTTCATGAATCCAATCAATCTATAATATATCTTATCAATTAAATAGATTTTCTTAGTAGAAGCAGGACTGACATCAGTGAATAAATCTTAATCTACTATTTCGGGTAAAAGAAATATTTTCCGATGATACAGTTTTGGGTCGAAAAAATACTTTCCAGTCATGCATTTTGACAGGCTCCAATGAAATTTGAGTTCTCTCGGTCGAAGCAGGATGACATGAGTGAATCTTCTTTAATCTATTGTTTTGGGCATTCAAATAATTTTCTATATGTATTCATTCCATTTTTGGCAAGCTCCGACGAAGACGAAGACGTGGGAGTCGGCATGATGAAGACGTGGACGAAGAAGAAGAATAAGATAGTATCATCTATTTTTGGCAACCTCCGACGAAGACGTGGGAATAGGAATGATGAGAGGAGAGTGTGCTTTCTGCCGACATCTGCCCTCCCGACGAAGCAATTACACAAACCTATTTCAATATATTAGTTCAGATAATTTTTGGGACAATTATTTTGGCAAATAGATTTGACAATCTCGACCACCCAAACCAGTAGGAATATGAGCTCCCGCTTAAAATCGCTGACATCTCGACAAAATCGAGTCTATACCTATCGGACTCATAGTTTAATCTCCACCATATAAACAAATCGTTGAGCCCAGTGGATGGTGTCAAGAAAAAAAAAGGTCAAATATTTTGCAAACTTACCCCATCGATACAATTCCAGCAAATCTGAATAACAGTCCATGTCAAAGCAAAAAAATCATGCATCTTCTCCAAGGACTTTTTATCATTCTTTTGTCAAGGACTTGGAGCTGTCTCTCTCTCTCTCTCTCTCCTTTTTCTTTTTTTTTTCCTCATTTATTCTCCCTTGGTAGAATAAAAAAAAAAACAATTAGAGCTTTCCCTTCCTCTGCTTTTCTTTCTTCTCCTTTCCTCGTTCATTCTCACAAAACTCTTTGACTCTTTTTCTTTTTTTCCTCGTTCATTCTCACGAAACTCTTAACTCTCTTACGAAACTCTTTAACTCTCTTGGTAGAACATCTCCTGAGTCTCTAAAAATCCCAGCATCTTCTTTGCTAAATCTCCTTTTCTTATCACTCTTTGACAAGGTTCTCTTATCACTCTTTGACGAACACAATCTCCAAACTTAACCTATCATCCTTCAGGTTTTTGTACTCCGGTTTACCTAATGATATGAGCAATTCCTACTCAAGATGAGACTACTAGGAATGATGATAATGACAATAAAAATGCTCTCCAAAACATTTGTGTTTTCATGAGTATTTCATGGTATCTACAAATGGCTGTTACAAGTTTTATCTGCAATACCATAAATTAATGATATACTCGCCACAGAAATACTACAAATACCTCTTTAGCTCAAATAGCATCTCCTGATGTGGGATTTCATTCAGTCCTGTAACACCAAAATGATATATAACTATGATATTCTGATCCTGGTTCTGTCCTGAGCTTTTTCTAATGTTTTCTGATCAGTTCAATATTTCAAGTCAATTCATCTCCAGCAAAAGTCAACCCACTGCACAAAGGAATAAACACTGAGTCATAACAATACAATAATAATAACAAAATTATAAGCCTTAACTATTTAGGATCGACTATATGTATCTTTTATCGTCATTAAGATCCGTTAAAAAATAACTTGCAATAGATACTCCAAAAAATTAATGCCAAACGGACTAATCTCGTGCTTAAAGCATGAAACTGGACTGGAGTTGAAATCAGTTGAAATGGCAGGACAGATATCAGCTTAAGAATATTTACATGGAGGTCCCAAGGTCCATATCACCTGTTTATATACATCAATGAGTCTAATTTTGATGAGTTATTTGTTGACCGATGACCTTGGATATTTATCTAGCAGGAACAGCATCTCCAAAGAGGATATTTGCCACCGGATGAGGAAGCCAAACTGAATTGGAGCCATTCTGCCCGTCCTGCTGCTGTTCCTCTACCTGTCCTGAGATGTTAACAACTTTACCAACCTTCTTTCTCCTCGACTTGCCCATGCTTTTTCCAATGAAGACCCCCACCTTCAATGCTGTGAACAACCCCAGTGCAATAACTAATGGCCTCACAGCCCAGTGGAAATCTTCAAGGTGCTGGTACTTCTTTGCCAACCCCTCACATGTCTTGAAGCTTACTACTTCCATCTCTGAAGGGTCTGCAAGAAAGCTTGCAGCTTCTCCAAAGCTAAACTTGCCTGGAAATTTAACCACAAGGCATCCATTTGGATGAATCTGTGAAATCCTACCAGTCGCCCATTCTCCTCTGTGGTTGCGTGGCCATTCGAACCTGGGACAGGAGATGCCTGCTTTCACCCTCAAAAACTGGCCAACGCAGTAGGATTCAGCAATTTGAAGCTCTGAATAGTGCCCCTTCCAAAGAGTGTCCATTCCAATAAAGCCAACTGTTACCCTTCCATCACGCTCTATATTATGGAGAATGCCAACCGGAGACTGCTTCTTGTCATCAGTCATCACCCGTACCCAGTCACCAGCAACAAAGCCATTCGTGACCCTCTGCACCATGGAGCAGTGAACTCTAAGCGGATTGTGGACTCCATGAACCCTGACGAGAATGAAACCATCACTATCCCCATGGGTTTCCTTGCCAACAATGGTTCCCTCTGGGATCTCCATGCTCTCTGGTTTGCATGAGTTCGTAGGCTTCCTAGAACGGACAGTGTCACCCACTTGGAGTTGGTCCTTCAGGAGTGACCAATTGGTGTAATTAATGTGGCTTGATTTTTCTGCCATCAGGTGGTCAGCATCACTCTCACTACAAGTAGCACCATCACAACTGAAAAGAATATTCAAAGGTTAAATTTACAGCACTTAGACAACAAATTTTCATTTTTTTTCCCTTCACTATAAAAGCCATTGGCTGGCAAAGGAATATTGCACGCAGAAGAACTAGCCCGTGACTGTAATCTGCACATGAGTGTAATTGAGAAAGACTTGATAATTGGTTAAGAGTGTGGTGGCTTTCTATAATTGGAAAACTTATGTTGGAGCTCATACCCCCCAACTCTACCATCATATAATGTATTGTAAACTTCCAAGTATATATTCTATGGTCTCATTGTTGCAAAGCATAAATTTCTTGCAATTAATTTAATTGTAACATATTGTTTTCTCTGAATTCTGTAGTGACCAAGAAACTAAAATGGCTTATTCGGAACCCAAAAGCCAATGATAATGCATTTTATAGTATTGGATGTGTTAACACAGTTTACTCATACTACAATTTACTCATCATTTCAATTGAGAAAACAGAACAAATCCATTTCAGATTCATAAAAGTTTGCTAAAGAATTAAACAGTTCATGTGCCTACCAAATTGTTGTTTTATAAGAAGCTTAATAAACAAATTGCCAACGCAATGGCAACCACTAAAAGCATGTGTGTAGCTTATTGCTGAGTTGCCAATGGTGGGAGAGTTTTCAAGATATAGAAAAGTGGAATTGAAATAAATGTGCTTGACATGAAGGAGGCAAGGAGGTAGAAAGAAAAAAAAAAGAGAAACAATGATTTATCCTAGCTTCATGAATAGATCAGCATGAAGTAGCATTTGCAGTTTACTAATACAAGTTCTTTAGTCAAACACAATCATACGTGCTACTTTCCATCAAATCATTGTAAGCAATTTAATGAGCCTTGCTGCATTGTTTAGATCAGAACTCATGGTTTCCTCACAATTGAAAAGTCTCTCAGTTGTAAGGTTAGGGCCAAATTTTTACAACAAAAGTATTCAGGAAATGCAGTGATAACCATAACAGGGGATAGAGTGTGGCATTAGGTGATCAACAAGTGGCACTTAAAGGAGTTAAAAGGTCCCTAAATGCACCATCTCAATTTATACAACTTAATCATTTGAGAATAACATTGCATTTGCAAAGATTAATGAACAGTAGCTGTCCGCTTTCCTCCTATCCTAACAATTTCATTCTTCTTCCGACCCCTTTCCTGTGGCACACTTGTGTTGGCAAGGCAGTGTAATAAGGTGCACAAATGGCACATACCATGTTTCCACTCACAGATGCAGGCACGATCCATGAGAAGGAATTTCTTGCTCAAACTATGGCTTTGAATTTCAGAGAAAAATAGTTTTGGACATGCTGACATGGTACCAGCAGAGCTACAGACTTCAATTTTTAGAGAATTTTCAGCAGAAGAAGACTAAAGGAATGAAGGAGATGGATGGCAAGGTCATGATAAAAGTAGCTTCAAGTATTTATAATGTATAATATGGTGAAGAAAATTCATAACAAGGTGAATGTCATTATGCCAATGTGAGATGGTGTAATAGTCGAATTGCGATGGATAAAAAAATAGCCCCTAAAAATTCATAAAGAGATAGGACTAATGCTAAATCGTGGCATACCTTTTGAATGCATGTAAAATATCTTTCATCAAAGGGCGATTTCGGAAATCATCCTCAAAGCATCCATGAAGGATATCTTCCATTTTTGGAGGTAAGCCATGAGGAATTTTTGGCTTTTCTTTCTTTATGACAACTAGTTGATAAATTTCATCAGGTGACCTACCACGCCATGGTTGTATGCCACTTAGCATCTCAACAATGCTACAACCAAATCCCCATGAATCAGTTTCAACTGAGATAGGACCATTGATGCTTGGTTCCCATTGTTCAGGAGCCATGTAGTTTGGAGTACCAAGCCTCTGAACTAGGTCTGAACATGGTAGTGAAAATCCATGGAGTAAAAATGGAATTCCAAAGTCCCCTATCACTGCCCGATCATGGTCATCAAGAAGAAAGTTGCAAGGCTTAAGGTTGAGCAGAAGAAACCCTCTCCTGTGGAGTTCCAACACTCCCTGAGCCAAATCAGCACTATACCTGCAGATAAGCGATTGTGAGTAAATGACAAGAGCTTACCATACTCCACTCACATAAGAAAGCAGCATCAGCATCTAGGAAGTCACCTTAAGACATCAGATAGTGAAAGTTTACCACCCTTTTGACGAGCCATCTTATCACCAATTGATCCCTCATAATATTTCATAGCAATACAGACCTGTAAAATAATTTTATACACATTTCCAGTGCATTCACGGTAAATTTATAAATACTAAAGTACCCTTCTGCAATGCTCCAATATGTAGATTTGCTAAAATCAGACCGTTAACTTACTCTTCCATTTTGAAGTGAAACACCATCAAGAAGACAAACGTTTTCTAGCCCTTGGCACTTGGAGAATACTTCATCGAACTTGGACAAACAAGTCTGAATCTGGTCATCCTTAATGGGATGTAACATTTTGATAGCAACTTCATGATAGTGATCATAATCATCGGTACTTTGGTGATGAGTTGCAATACATACATCGCCAAAAGGACCTCGCCCTATCCTATGCTTCAACTTCAGCACATTGGGCTCGATCCATGGGATATTCTGAGTTGTTGTAGATACAACAGGCCTTAAATGATATGGATCTCCCTCAAGCAGCATGTATTCAAATGATTCAGCGGGTTGTGAGGCAGCAACTTGTCCAGCCATTGTTTACACTAATGAAACAGAATATTTATTTTTCACTTGATCACATGACACATTTATAGCACACACTAAAATAGAAATC
>LVTN01003051.1:19652-24658 GCA_001649415.1 Musa itinerans
GACTGACTATAAGATTAATCCAAAGAATCAAGAAATAACCTAGTGCTAGCGAGAATCCAATTACTGCTCCTAATGCTGCCATTATTGCCTAACATACTTACTTATCTTTGGTTCACTCCGGTACTACCGCTTCCAAGCCTTATTATCTACCTAAAATGCCAAGCCTGACTTCTTATATTGTTGCATTAGATTATTTAATTGAACTCAGCAAACCAAGCCTACCCCTATGCGCTTTCAATCTTGAAGCTACTTCCTTTTATTCGTATTTTTTTGCCCCTTCCCCGGGCTATCGACCTGTCCCCATTTGCTTGAAACCCTAAAGAGCCTATTAGCCTTGTCCTTCCTAGCCTTAAGTCCTTATTCCCTTGCTTTTACTCTTGCTTTACTTCATTTCAACCTATAATACCCTCTTATCTTCTATTACTTTAACTCAGCACTGGTAATTTCACAGCACTGGTAATTGAAATAGTACTGTCGAGGCTGATACTACTTACTTATAGTATTGCTTTCCTTGCAACGATTCTTTCTACGACTTATTACTAAGTCAACATCCCTATTCTGTAACTATACTAGGATCTTTTCCCTACCCCCTATTCTCTATGTCAGCTTCTATTCTCTATGTCAGCTATTGCAACTAAGAGGCAAGTTCTAAAGTCAGCAGTGTGTTGGGATTCCCTGTTCGAAGCGTCCGCCCTATTCCCTTATATTTCTTATTCTTTTCACTTAAAATAATTATTCCATTAACTTCTATTAATGTGCATTCCATTAACTTCTATTAATATGCTCAAACATTGGCTTACTCACATCACTTAGATAATAATAATGGTATTTGAAGTTCTTTTATATGATGATATGATCAAACTCATTCTCCAGCTAACGATACGGATCCACCAGACAAGCTACTACTACAAGTAAGAGTCAAGGGGCTTCTCGATAGGTGAGTAATGGAATAGAGGAGCCTACCAACATAGGGTATGTCTATCTGATAGTACACAGGTCCTCGGTAAAGTAGTACATTTTTGAAATCCTAACTATAAGACTAATGGTAGGGGTGATAAGAAAGAAAAACATTAGTCAAAGGGTGGGCTGTGTTCTTACCTCATCAAACAGAATTGAACCGCCACTAGTAAGACTTTGCCCCCCACCATAATGAAAAGAATAAGTCAGAATCTCAAAGGGGCATTAAAGAGTTGAACTCAGTAGCCCAATCCAAGTAATGGAACTATGAAATTAAGATGAAGCCACAGGGTTAGCAGGACTTTAACCAGTACCGAGAAGGATGCGCATAGAGCTACTCTAAGAATGAAAACACCCTATAGGGAATAGAGCAACTATACTAATAGAGAGGCGGAACCCCCTACTAATCATAATGAACTTAACAAAAGTACAGTGGTCGAGTCTAACGTGTTGGTTGCTTTTCTTTCCAAAGAGAGCCGGTGCAGTTGCCTATGTGCTTTACTTTAATAAGCTATCTTGCCCATGCCTCCTCTGTTCAGTAAAGTAATGCAAGTATGGGGGCTCCATTATTCGATTGGAGAGTCTAGGGCTAGCTGAGTTTTTCTTGTTTAGAGTCAGGTCAGGAGTTAAGTTTACGATAATCTATGGAAAGATGGATAACTCAATATGACTTTTTGGAGCGGGTTAAGACATAGGGCGCAAGAACATGCACATTAAGACTATAGGGCTTCTATAACAAACAAGTATGAAGCACACAACACTTGCGCTTCAAAGAGAGTCGTATGAAGTACACTGCGCTGTATACCCAACAAGCAAGGCAACTAAACAGATTACGAGTTAATAACCGTTGTTACAATTCCTTTTTTTAGCGATAGTGAGCTAACCATTATCGGGTTGGGGCGCTAACTCTTAAATGGATGGATTTCTTGCCCCTAATCCACTGATAACGAGTGGGACCAAATAATGAGATTGGGATTAAACCATACCAGATAGTTCCAGCAACAACGAAAGCTGCAGCAAACAATAGCAAGACTACAGGAAGGGGGCTAAATTTCAATATATCGGGGCCCATTACGTAATCCTTTGTATAGGCCTTGAGACGGACGGACACTAAGATGGAATAAGCCTGCTAATATGCCCAATGTACCCCGCTCTGCAATCCGATGAGAGTCAATTAATTCCTCTGGGACCAAAAGAAAGGAAAGGAGAAAAGCCTTCTTTCTGCGCGCCCCACGCCGTACTGTAAGGTTGTACTTATCTAGTTAAGTTAGTCCATAAGGATAAGACACCCATATCTCTCAGGACCATACAAACCTGTTATATGAAATGCGCCCAACCTTGAGAGAAAGAAAGGAATTCCAATGATCCTAGGCAAATAAAAAGATGTTGCCTGCACCCTCCATCACAGAATATTGATAGGTATCAATACACCCAATCCCAGATAGCTGCCAAGAAGCACTAGCCAGAAAACACAAAGCCCCCTTACTAACTACAACGGGATTCGCCTCCTGAAAGACTCCAACCACCACCTTAATGAGTCATGAAGAGTATAACAAACATACCTTGTATACACATTGGATCGATAGGGATCACGCTTATTCGTATAAAGCCGCGAATATTGATAGCCTGGCTAGGCAACTAACTAGCATTATATGGACAGAAAGCAATCGACCGGGATCATTCAATACGAACGAAAGTATGAACACGATACCATGGAAATATCCCTTTATCAAAGAAAAATGGACACAAAGTGAACTCTCTTTTATCACATTGGAAAGAACGTTTATTATTTATCTAACCTTTTCAGTGGATTCTCTGTATGAGAAAGATAGGGTGTGGTGTGAAAAGAAATAGAGTGATTCTGTTCCATTGAATAATAACGTAACAATTAAGTTCGTAAGAATAAAGAGAAGCATTGTAGATACATTCTATACCTAATGAGTCCCAGCACAATGGGAGTGTTCCACTTTCTTTCGGGGGTGGGCATATAGACTTTTGTGTTTCTTATTCCAGTCGTATGTTTCAATTTGTCTTTATTCATTCTGTCTTAAAAGAAAAAGGGCTGAAAACGAGAAAGCCATTATTACCTTTCCATATTAAGGTGAAGTGTATGGTACTACTATATTTCTCTCTTGAATTGAATGCCCAATTTAGGAGTCCTCTGGAGAGAAAGAAAGATGTTGTATGGGTTGACAACTAGTGCAAATCTTCTAAGTCATATGGCGTTCTCTCCCTCGATTGAGATGTCCCCAAATAAGAAAAGTATTCCAATAGTAGTAATTAGTATTGATATATATAGAACAAAGTAGGTTGATAAAGTATTCAAACAGTAGTAATTAGTATTGACATATATAGAACAAAGTAGGTCGATAAAGTATTCAAAAGCTGCATTCCGGATCTCGTATTTGAGTATTGCACTCCCGGGGATGTACTTGACAACTACTCTACCCTGGTCCACACCTGAACTCGTAATTTCCTACTAGACTCAAGACTTATAAACGGAGTTCTCTTACGACAATTATGTATTTGACTTTGGAGTCTTCGTTTTGCCTTTAAGAGCTCACTACAATGGCATCTAAATAAGATTAGCTATCCAACCCAATAAGTGCTGCTAGAGTTCTTTTTTCACAAATATCTTAATTGGATGGGGAAAATGGTAAGTGATATGAAGAATTGAGCTTCAAAGTAAGAATACCGGTATAGACGCCTCCACCCCCCCTAGGCTTGTCTTATGGGTAGTGATTTCACTCTTTTACTTACTAGATTCATTAACTAATGGGACCAACCCCTGCTCTACAGCTTCTCAGGTTTCTCTCAAATCAAATCAATAGGGTAGTCAAACCCTTGTCTTATGCATTGCCATATTGAGACCGTTTTCACCAGATTTCCAAAAGCAAATAAGAATAAGTTTACTAATACCATAACATAATAATCGGATAAGCTTGGTAAACTGGCCAAGCACCAAGGAACGTATAACCAAGCAAGCAGACAAGACGACACTATTGATACAAGCAATCTATTTGGGCGGTTTCGTTCTTGTACTTGTGGGTCAAATTACTACTGATGCGTTTTAGCCTTAGCCCAATTCGGGATATTCTTGATTCCTTTATGTTCCTATAACTGGTCTTGGTACTCCATTCCTGTATGCCCCTGTTCGGTTCTTATTAGTAGCGATATCCGCCTTGTTAGTTGTCAGTAGTAGTCCGCTTGTCACTAGTCCGTTTCTCGTAAAGCAGTAGTTCACTCCCCATCACTACTAGTCCAATTCCTTATTCTAATTATAAGAGAAGGTATGTTTGCCAGCAGCTCTATTATGAGGAGCACTAGATTGAGTTTTCAAGCAAAGAAAATATAGGTAGGTGGGTGAAATCAAGGATCCGTATCAGTAGCTAGGGAATTAAAGACAAGGATATCGGATTGGAAGCGGGTGTTTGTTCCATGACTCAACAGAATACGATGACTCAATAGAATACGATAAAACACATAGAAACAAGAATAGATTACTGAGTTTGGTTCTATGGGCTACTAAACATATCCTGCATAATCCCCATATAGTACAACAAGTCTGTTTGCCACTAGCTCCATCGTTAAATGATAATAACTATTGTCCCTTTGAACCCAATCGTAGTCAAGATCTAAGTTCCTAGGGAATAATATACTCTAATTTCATATACTATCTTGTTTGAGCACATTAATACAAGTTAATGGAATACCCAATTTGAGAATATAGGTTCTACTCCCAACTGACCTTAACAAACTTGAGAATATAGGTTCTACTCCCAACTGACCTTAACAAACTCTACTATCATACAGAATTGCACTGAGGAGCCTCAGTAATAAACTGGTAATTTACCTACTGTTAACTGGGCTCTATTATGAGTCTGTCCTACCTTGCTTCGATTCTCCATCTAAGTAGTAGTTCGTTCTCGTAGTTGTCCCTTGCGCCCTTGCTTGTTGGGTCGGGCCTTGAGTATGACTTGCACTACTCTGTTAATGTAGACACATTGGTATTCTTTGAACTTGTATTTATTTCTCTATTTATATTGATT
>LVTN01003052.1:11494-25387 GCA_001649415.1 Musa itinerans
TATATATATATATATATATATATATATATATATATATATATATATATATATATATATATATATATATATATATATATGTATATGCATATTTATATGTATATATATATACATATATATATAAATATACATATATATATGTTGAATCTCGTATTTAGATGATGAAACCACTTGATATGTGTTTATGTTTTAATATGTGTTTTGAGTGATGTAGGATACCTTGATCTGAATGTGACAATTAAAGCAGGAAGAATCATGTTGTGCTGGGGGAAAAATGTCAAAAGATTGGATGACAGACCGGAGTAACGGTCGACGTATCTACAGAATGCTTCGGGCCGTAGATTCGAGCATTGGGCCAAGAATAGCGGATATTACGCTAAGGATATCGGAGTTGAAGAGTCAACTGGCCGATTGGGCAATAGGCCCCAAGAGAAGACGACGCGCCGAAGAATCGGACGAAGCGTCAAGGTTCCAATGACGTGTCAAACAACTTGATTAATGCTTAGTATTAATTGTCTAGACGAAGTATGTTTTAGATGTTCAGGATTAACTACGATGGAAGTAAAACATGCAGCAAGAGTTGCGCCGGAGTCAAGACCATGATCACGTTAGGGGTTCGAGAGTTCGATGGAAGTCCGGACGGTCGTCGGAGGTTTTGTAAAAACAAATCTTAGAAGTCCGGAACTTGCCAAAGAAGCTTATCGGAATTCGCCAAGTGGATCGTCGCAAGTCTAGGAGTTTGCCGGAAGTCCGTCGGAGCATCGCCGATGGTTCGTCGGATGTTCACCGGAAGTTCGCCGAAAGCTCACCGGAAGAAGCGATTGACGCATCGGAGCAAGTTGCAGTATTTATGTCTTAAATAATCGTAGTTAGCATGATGATTAAGTTAGGAATGGGAGGTGATCCCATTAACTTAATCTGAGGGCAATTGGGCCCTTGACAGACCCAAATTGGGCCGAATGGATCAGCCCATTCGGAGCTAGATTTCTTGGTCGGCGATGGCACCGCTTGGGTCGGCGATGGCACCGCCCATGAGCTCAGTCTCCCAGGTCTGTCAAGCGGTGCAACCGCCCCTGTTAGGCGGTGGTACCGCCTGAGCTCAGTCTCCGAGCTCTGCCGAGCAGTGGAACCGCCCCTATCTGGCGGTGGTACCACTAGAGCTCGATCTCCGAGCTCTGTCAGGCGGTAGTACCACCCAGTCAGGCGGTGGTACCGCTAGGACCCCGGAAATCTGGAAGATGACATTTTTTAGCTTCAAATTCAAACCAATTTTGGGCCTATATATACCCCACCCTTTTAGCAATGAATGGGCACCGAAATGAACCAAAATCTTGATCTTACTCTGTGATTTTTAGAGCTCAAAAGTGTTGTAAAGGCCAAAAGTTCTTCTCCATCTTTTCTTCTAAGTTTTGATCATTCAAGAGAGGAGTGGAAATCTGTAAGGGTTGTCTCCTAAGCCCGTCAAAAGGAGTGAAGCTGTAAAAGGGTGGTTGGCCTTCGCCTATTGAAGAAAGGCCTCTGGTGGACATCGGTGACCTCATCGGAGGAGGAAGCCAAAAGTGGATGTAGGTTAAGATTGACTGAACCACTCTAAATCTCGGTTTGCACTTACATTCTGCTATTTATCTTAACTGTAAACTGCCTTCCTTACTTTATGTCAAATACGTTTCCGTACGCTTTCAAAATTAACATCTTTACGAAACAATCTTACGTCGGAAACGGTTTTAATCGCATGAAGTCTTTTTGAACCGACGAAAGTTTTCTGCTGCACTAATTCACCCCCCCCCTCTTAGTACTCTCGATCCTAACAATTGGTATAAGAGCATGGTATTTCTCATTTCGGATTTACACCCGAGAGAAATGGCTCTTCATGGCTTTCAAGAGGGCTTTTCGGTTGTTCGTCCAGCATTGTTTAACGGATTAGACTACACTTATTGGAAAACTCGAATGAGAGTTTTCTTGATTTCTATGAATTTCGATTTATGGAATATTATTGAAAACGGTTTTTAACTTCCCTCTAAACCGATGAACAAATGGTTGGATTTGGAGAAGAAGTATTTTTCTTTAAACGTAAAGGCTATAAATGCCTTATTTTGTGCTTTGGACAAAAATGAGTTCAATCGGATTTCTACGTGCGAAATGGCTTTTGATAACGAACACTTGAAATCATGCACGAGGGAACTAGTAGAGTCAAAGACTCGAAAGTTAACATTTTATTGCATGATTTTGAGCTTTTTCAAATGCAACCAAGCGAGACTATAGGCGACATGTACACCCGTTTCACGGATGTCGTCAATAATCTAAGAGTTCTTGGTAAATCTTTTTCGAATTTTGATCTCGAAGCAAGATCTTAAGATCCCTTCCAAAAAGGTAGGATCCTAAAATAACCGCAATACAAGAAACAAAAGATTTAAATATTTTTTAACTACGATGGAAGTAAAACATGCAGCAAGAGTTGCGCCGGAGTCAAGACCATGATCACGTTAGGGGTTCGAGAGTTCGATGGAAGTCCGGACGGTCGTCGGAGGTTTTGTAAAAACAAATCTTAGAAGTCCGGAACTTGCCAAAGAAGCTTATCGGAATTCGCCAAGTGGATCGTCGCAAGTCTAGGAGTTTGCCGGAAGTCCGTCGGAGCATCGCCGATGGTTCGTCGGATGTTCACCGGAAGTTCGCCGAAAGCTCACCGGAAGAAGCGATTGACGCATCGGAGCAAGTTGCAGTATTTATGTCTTAAATAATCGTAGTTAGCATGATGATTAAGTTAGGAATGGGAGGTGATCCCATTAACTTAATCTGAGGGCAATTGGGCCCTTGACAGACCCAAATTGGGCCGAATGGATCAGCCCATTCGGAGCTAGATTTCTTGGTCGGCGATGGCACCGCTTGGGTCGGCGATGGCACCGCCCATGAGCTCAGTCTCCCAGGTCTGTCAAGCGGTGCAACCGCCCCTGTTAGGCGGTGGTACCGCCTGAGCTCAGTCTCCGAGCTCTGCCGAGCAGTGGAACCGCCCCTATCTGGCGGTGGTACCACTAGAGCTCGATCTCCGAGCTCTGTCAGGCGGTAGTACCACCCAGTCAGGCGGTGGTACCGCTAGGACCCCGGAAATCTGGAAGATGACATTTTTTAGCTTCAAATTCAAACCAATTTTGGGCCTATATATACCCCACCCTTTTAGCAATGAATGGGCACCGAAATGAACCAAAATCTTGATCTTACTCTGTGATTTTTAGAGCTCAAAAGTGTTGTAAAGGCCAAAAGTTCTTCTCCATCTTTTCTTCTAAGTTTTGATCATTCAAGAGAGGAGTGGAAATCTGTAAGGGTTGTCTCCTAAGCCCGTCAAAAGGAGTGAAGCTGTAAAAGGGTGGTTGGCCTTCGCCTATTGAAGAAAGGCCTCTGGTGGACATCGGTGACCTCATCGGAGGAGGAAGCCAAAAGTGGATGTAGGTTAAGATTGACTGAACCACTCTAAATCTCGGTTTGCACTTACATTCTGCTATTTATCTTAACTGTAAACTGCCTTCCTTACTTTATGTCAAATACGTTTCCGTACGCTTTCAAAATTAACATCTTTACGAAACAATCTTACGTCGGAAACGGTTTTAATCGCATGAAGTCTTTTTGAACCGACGAAAGTTTTCTGCTGCACTAATTCACCCCCCCCCTCTTAGTACTCTCGATCCTAACAATTGGTATAAGAGCATGGTATTTCTCATTTCGGATTTACACCCGAGAGAAATGGCTCTTCATGGCTTTCAAGAGGGCTTTTCGGTTGTTCGTCCAGCATTGTTTAACGGATTAGACTACACTTATTGGAAAACTCGAATGAGAGTTTTCTTGATTTCTATGAATTTCGATTTATGGAATATTATTGAAAACGGTTTTTAACTTCCCTCTAAACCGATGAACAAATGGTTGGATTTGGAGAAGAAGTATTTTTCTTTAAACGTAAAGGCTATAAATGCCTTATTTTGTGCTTTGGACAAAAATGAGTTCAATCGGATTTCTACGTGCGAAATGGCTTTTGATAACGAACACTTGAAATCATGCACGAGGGAACTAGTAGAGTCAAAGACTCGAAAGTTAACATTTTATTGCATGATTTTGAGCTTTTTCAAATGCAACCAAGCGAGACTATAGGCGACATGTACACCCGTTTCACGGATGTCGTCAATAATCTAAGAGTTCTTGGTAAATCTTTTTCGAATTTTGATCTCGAAGCAAGATCTTAAGATCCCTTCCAAAAAGGTAGGATCCTAAAATAACCGCAATACAAGAAACAAAAGATTTAAATATTTTTATTTTCTTGATATCATGACATGATTTTGTAATATGGCTTGTATAATAATTAAAATTTTTAGCCATTGATTCCTCTCCTTTTTTTCGGCAATGACATAGGGGTAGAAAGATTGCTAGCTCAAGGCAAATGCTGGCTAGCTGTGCATCATAAGAAATTAAATTTTGCTAGAGCAAGCAAAAAAAATTACTTGCACATCTTTAAATTTGCTAACTTGAATGAAGTAGAACATGCTATCTTACTACCTTGCATATCTTAAACTTGATAGCTTGAATGTTCTAAGCATGATGTAACACTTGCCAAATTTTCTAGCTTCAAATTGCATGATGATAAAACTTGATATTATGTTTTTCATGCAATGATTTGAATTAATATCTCAAACACTTAATAAGTTGTACTTCTCCTTTTTATTGATGACAAAGGGGGAGAAGTATGTTGATGTCATGCATGATTTGATCATGACATGTTGCTTGGATTTTTGAATCCAAGAGTTCCTATCAATAAGCCATATTGATAGGGGGAGTTTTGTTTAAACTCCGGGAGTTAAGTTTAACTCCGTCATCAATTGGCTGTCATCATCAAAAAGGGGGAGATTGTTGAATCTCGTATTTTGATGATGAAACAACTTGATATGTGTTTATGTTTTAATCTGCGTTTTGAGTGACACAGGATACCTCGATCAGGATGAGATAATTAAAGTAGGAAGAATCATGTTGTGCCGGGGGAAAACATGTCAGAAGATTGGACGTCGGGCTGGTGGAACGGTCAACGTATCGATAGAAGGCTTCGGACCGTGGATTCGGGCATCGGGCCAAGAAGAGCGAATATTGCACCAAGGATATCGGAGTTGCGGAGTCAATTGGCCGATTAGGCAATAGGCCGCAAGAGAGGACGATGAGCCGAAGAATCGGATGAAGTGTCAAGGTAACAATGACATGCCGGACAACTTGATTAATGCTTAGTATTAATTGTCTAGATCGAAGTATGTTTTACATGTGCAGGATTAACTACGATGGAAGTAAGACATGTAGTAGGAGTTGCGCCAGAGTTAAGACCATGATCACGTTGGGGGTTCGAGAGTTCAACAGAAGTCCGGACGGTCGTTGGAGGTTCTGCGAGAACAAATCTCAAAAGACCGGAGCTTGCCAAAGAAACTCGTCGGAACTCGCCAAGTGGATCGTCGCAAGTCCAGGAGTTTGCCGGAAGTCTGCCGGAGTATCGCCGAAGGTTCGTCAGATGTTCGCCGGAAGTTCACCTGAAGCTCGCCGGAAGAAGCGATTGACGCACCAGAGCAAGTTGCAGTATTTATGTCTTAAATAATCATAGTTAGCAAGATGATTAAGTTAGGAATGGGAGGTGATCCCATTAACTTAATCTGAGGGCAATTGGGTCCTTGACAGACCCAAATTGGGTCAAATGGATCAGCCCATTCGGACCCAGATTTCTTGGCCGACAATGGCACCGCCCAGGAGCTCAGTCTGCCAGGCGGTGCAACCGCCCTTGTCTAGCAGTGGTCCCGCTTGAGCTCAGTCTCCGAGCTCTACAAGACGGTGGAACCGCCCTTGTCAAGCGGTGGTACCGTTAGAGCTCGGTCTCCGAGCTCTATCAGGCGGTAGTACCACCCAATCAGGCGGTGGTACCGCTAGGACCTCGGAAATCCGGGAGATGACATTTTTTAGCTCCAAATTCAAACCAGTTTGGGACCTATATATACCCCACCCTTTCAGCAATGAAAGGGCACCGAAATGAACCGAAATCTTGATCTACTATGTGATTTTTAGAGCTCAAAAGTGTTGTAAAGGCCAAAAGTTCTTCTCCCACTTTTCTTTTAAGTTTTGATCATTCCAGAGAGGAGTGGAAATCTATAAGGGTTGTCTTCTAAGCCCGTCAAAAGGAATGAAGCTATAAAAGGGTGGTTAGCCTTCGCCTATTGAAGGAAGGCCTCTAGTGGACGTCGGTGACCTCATCGGAGGAGGAAGCCAAAAGTGCATGTAGGTCCAGATTGACCGAACAACTCTAAATCTCAGTTTGCATTTACATTCTGCTCTTTATCTTAACTGCAAACTGCCCTTCTTTACTTTACGCCAAATACGTTTTCGTACGCTTTCAAAGTTAACATCTTTACGAAACAATTATACATCGGCAAGGGTTTTAATCGCACGAAGTCTTTTTGAACCGACGAAAGTTTTCCGCTGCACTAATTCACCCTCCCCCCCCCTGTGTTTTATTGTTGTTAATGATTTCGTGCTACAGGATCAGCTGAAGATGCAAAACATTCTCGTGGAGAATAGATATATGCCATAACCATGGACAAGAACCTTGGTTATATTCTGCTTAATTATTGTGTAATATTTTTTGTGTTCATTCCCTTGTTTCGGCTGCAACCACGAAGTAAGCTAGTGTTTGACATCTGAAAGACTGATCTTTTAACAAAACATTTGCTGCATCTTTTAGTTTTAGTATAAATTCTTGATTTTTCCACCTATTTACTGGATAGCTGGAGCTTCCTGGTTGGCATTCCATCCTCTCTTGCTCCATCTTTCCCCCTCGATGCATAATTTCTTGGAGTATATTGTTCAAGCTTGCTTTGCTTATCCAAGCTGAATGTTGAGTGAAATAAATAACAAGAGGATGTCAGCTTCGATCTTGAATGTTATTTTTAGATGTTCCTATGTTTTCCATTGTTCAATAATTCTAGTTCCTTTGATGCACCTAATCTTGTTTTAATCGATTCTGTAAGAGTTCAGGAGGAACTACTCAATGATATCATGTGTTTTCCTGTGCAGATGAGTCGCGGCTGCAAATGAACTCATTTGTGAGAAGCAATTCACTGTTTTCTATGTATGCTTGCATGTTATTTGCGCACTTTTGATGGGTAGTGTTATCATCATCAAATTTCTCTTTCTTGTTCGTATTGTGATCACACAACATCATCTTAATGATGCCTGCCTGCATTGCGGTTGTGGTGTAGTTGTTTGGTCCCTTTTGCCTTCGCCTTGGGCGAGCGATGCCACTGGCTAACGTTGGTAACGGTAATAAGGTTTTCGTTGGAATGCCATTCTGAGATTTATATATGTATCACACTTCGCTGATGATTTTTTTTATTTCTCTTCTACATTAAAGTTTAATAAACCTTTTTAAAATTACAAAAAACTTATATATATATATATATATGTATATTTATATGTGTGTGTATATATATTTACACATATATATATATACATATATACATATATATATATATACAAATATATATATACATATATATATTTATATAACAAGCAATATAAAATGAGAAAATATCATAATAATAATAATAAGCAAAAATAGTGCATGTTTTGTCACTCGTGCTATCACTCATGTGATTGGCTTACGGAGTACTTATATTAGCATTCATCAATTAATTTCATTATTAAAATATTAGATTTAATATTATTAATTTCATTAATTTGTTTCATAGTGCTTTCAATAGTCACGTTTTATAATTTTATAAATTATTTGTCTAGGTCATTTTAGTAGCTATAAATCAAATAAAACTTAGGGATATAAGTTATAAATTATATTCACTAAATATTCTCTAATCTAATTTAGGTAGAAATGATTCAATAGTAATAAAATAATAATCATATTAATTAATGAGCATTAATTAACATAAAACAAAACTTATATAAAAACTATAATAATAAATCATGCCTTTATATAAAAAATAAATATTATTTCATTATTTTTAACATATGCATGTGAATAACTAAGTTTAGTCAAAATTAAAATTGACTAAAGTAAAAAATTAGTTAAAATTTGACTTTTTCTAAATTCAATCAAAACAAGATTAATCAAATTTAAATTCAATCAGATAGACAAAATATAATTAAAATCAAGCCAGATCAAAATATTTAATTAAAGTAGGTGAAATTAATCAATTTTATAGTTGAGGTCATAATTTAAAAATATTTGATTTTTGAAGGGCAAAACTATAATTTTATTAGGAAATGCCTATGTGTAGCTATTCTCATTTGGCGCGGTGTCTACAATTGACCGATGGCCATTACAATCATCACATAACCATTTGGAATGCATCTTTTAATGTCTAATCAACATCAATCATTACTTGTACTATTACATCTATAGTGTTAGCAACTAAGGTAGGCCGTCGTAAAGTCACTTAGGCTACTTCACATAAGCAATTATCACTGCATGCAACAAACAACAGAGGTCATTGTTGCATCGCTCGGACTTCTGCAATTGTTGACTTGGACCAACAACCGTGTGGCTATCCTATAACATTGATGTCCAACGCTATTAGTAACAACCTATCAATGCTTCTGGTAACAACCTATCAATGGTAGTGTTGCATATCCTTTTGTCTGACAATCAAATCCTTCCGTCGTTCGTAGATCCCCCATAGGAGGAAACTTGCATCACATATAAGCAAACGACTAGGGTGGACATGATTAAAAACTAGATTGATATCACTCTTTCATAAGTAAAGGGTGTTTATAAACATATCTAAATACAAAATAGATCTGATATATTTTTATAATCTAAAGTATTTGATTTTAAAATAATTGTCTCTAATACCAATTGTAAGCATAAAAATTATAATTATGTTACACTTATATGAAAATTTTTAATGCTATTAAATAATGATACATCAAGATCAGAATTGCTTGTCATTCGATGCCATTTAGAAAGCCTTTAATATAATCTACAAAAATATTATTGTGGGATCCGAAAGCTATAGTGATGTCGATTTGTAAAGAATGCTAGACTCACATTTTTTTCTCTTCTTATCTTTTACAAGACCATGATGAGTGATAGAATAGGGGTGATTGAGAATAGTTCTATAATCTTAATTTTTAATGTTTTGTTCATCGGAGGTATTATCCTTTTATAGGAAAGAAAAAAATTTTAAGATAATAATTAAGAGAATTACTACCATCAAGATTATCTATTAATGAATTCTATCAAAATTATATTGATAATCATAATTAGAATCTAATTAGATTTATAATATATTTTACCTAAATGAATAAGACCATATTATCTAAGATAGGATATATTCTAATGTTATATAAGAGGAAATGATATTTTTGTCCTATTTTCTTTCCCGTACTGATGTAGATAGCGTAGATTCAGAATTTATACAACCGGATGTTTTTGTCAACATGTTTGTTTTAATAAAAAAATCACTTGAAGAATTATTAAAAAGTTATATCTTTTTAGATATAGATACAAATGGATATAACTATTAAAAAAAGTATTTCCTTACAATTGACCAATAAAATTTAAGTAATTTATGAATTATATTTAAATATCATATAAGATTTAAATATCATGTGGGTCATATTAATGTTCACACTATCAAAATGTCATTGGTTAACCTCATCTCCAAAAATGTAATATAAAGTTTTATTTGGTACATGATCTCCAGAAATATTAAAAAGACTGTTCCCATTTTCTCAATGCATGCTATCCATCCTTTTTGATCTTTTTACATCTTTTAAAGTTATATCTGATTTTTTTAATTAAGTAAACGAATTTAGTGCCAGTAATTCAACTGCTATTGAAACTTGTAGATTAAGCAGAAGAATTGAACGAAACGAGACAAGATGAAATACAATCATCATACAAGTGATTGTAGTACATTTAAGTTACAATAATAGTAAGAGATAACAGGGAAACAGAGTACTGAAGTAAGACTATGCAAACGTAAACAATTATAGTTCACAATCGCTGATATCCAATCAATGGTAGACTTCAATGACGGAACGTAAGTCCAGCAAGGGTTTTAAGGTATAGTCCGAAAAGCCTGCACTCTTGAAGAGTTTACCCCACTCGGCCTCACTCCTTTGCTTGCCCGAAGTGTTAGCCATCATGTACAAGTCAAAGAGAAGCTGCGTTTCTGCTAGTTCAGGAAGAGAGTCATCGACATTGAGAACCATCTCAACGATGACTACTTTTCCTCCCTCCTCTTTTGAAGGAATTGCCTCCTTGCATCTCTGCAGTATCCTCACACATTCCGCATCGCTCCAGTCATGTAACACCCACTGCCACATCAACCTCAGAAACTTAGTTCAAAGATATCATCGAGTGTCCAAAAGCATTTCCATTTATCTGTTGCTTCAGAACAAATGTCTCCTGTCGGTTAGGACAGTCATACTTTATTCAATTAACACTATTCAGTGGGCTCAGGGCATATGTATGCGTTGACCCATTCATTCGCTTGAGTTTGCTATTACTAATACCTGAGTTCATTATTTCTTAGTGTTGAAGGTAAGTGGTAAAACAGATTACCTTGAGCAGCACCGCGTCCGCTGGAGGTATGCTCTCGAACATGTCACCTCCGACCACCTCCACCTTGCTGTTCCCTACCAATGGAGCCACCACGTGGGGGAGGTCGAACACAGTGCATTTGAGCTGTGGATAGGCCTCGGCGATCGCCATGGCCATCGTTCCCGTCCCCCCTCCGACGTCCACCAACGACCGCAGACCCCGAAAGACGCCGCCACACTCCCTTATCAGTACTTGCACCACGAGACGAGCGTCGCTGGCCATTCCCGCTTGCAACAAGCTGTTGAACTCCGGGTTTTGTTTGGTGACCTCAAATATATCCTTTCCATGTTCGACCTCAAAAGGGGTGGAGGCTTCGTCCCCCTTAAGCCATCTGCTAACACTTTGCCAGGGAGACAGCAATGCTTGGTCCAGCATAAAGAGCAGCAACGGGGAAATACCCTCCACCTTCTCCTTCATGATGAGGGCAGACATTGCAGTGAGGCCGAACAAAGTCTTCTCATTCTCGGATTCCGAGATCTGAGAAAAGTATTCCAGGTGGACCAGCAGGCGCATGAGCCGCCGGAAGCAGGCGCTTCTTGCTGGGGGAATGCGTAGCTCAGTCTCCAGCTGGGAGTGAGTGATGGGTTTGCCATGCCTGTGGATGATGTCTGCTATGCCCAGCTCTATAGCACACTTGAGACACATGGATCTGGCATAGCTCAGCGTGTGCTTCCATATATGGGCGTGAGCCTGCCATAGCTCCCTCGCTCCAAACTCTTCAAGGAACGATCCCATCGTATACCGAATCTCCAACTTGTACTGTGGAACTAGTCTCAGGCAACTGCCATATATATATAGAGAGAGAGGAAGAAATGAAAAGCCATCTTTGCAATTAGTCTATTCAATTTGGTGGGTCCTCTTTTGATCATTATGAGTGGGAAATATTATAATAATAATAAAAAAATGGATCATAAAATTTCTCATGTGGACCATGAGAAATTAGATATATTTGATCTCGTCTTGTTTTTCGAGTCTTCGTATTGTCATGTTCAGATGCTTTGTGACTATCTGGAAATAAGAAATAATATACTCGAACGGTGACACGTCGATGATTGTAGGCATGCAATGATGCGGGGGTCAAAAGCTAAATGAGCACGCGTGTTTGTATCAGATGTTCATTAAAAAACAAGAACAGTGACATCTCATGCTTGTAGGAATCCAATAATGGCGGGGACCAAATCCAAATGGGCAGGTGAGTTTGGATCAATAATGGATGTCAGGATGGGACCTTATTGGATTGATTCGACCAAGAGACTGACACAATGGCCGAGCGGTGACGTACTTTATCTCTATTGTTTCTTGATTTTATCTTCGTAGAATAAAGTTACAATCGTTCAGATTACCCATTCCTGCTTCCAAATGCAAAGGGGTAATCTTGTTAATAAAATTTTGCTCAAATTTATTTTGATATCCTCCACAAACTATTACATCTTGAGTCAGCAATGAAAATTAGGCTAGTAATCAGCCAATTTTGGGCTCTTCTTAATAATAAATAACCCGAATGTGTTTTGCATGGTACCGTATCTTCTATATGTATATAGTAATCTGTGTCCTTTTTAACTTGTAGTCACTGTCTTGATGAAGTCATCACGTCAAGACGATCTTTTGGACTTGACGATAATTGACTTCTTAAGAAATAAATCAAAGCCAGTTTTAACAGGAATTAATTAGAGTTAGAAGTATGAATGTAATTAAGTCCTATTATATTAGATTAAGATATTATTTTTCATATGTGACTTAAATCTCAGTAAACAGGGAGATTGAGAATACCATAATAAAGAAAGTTTTAGATTGATTAATGTCCTTTATCATTTCTACTGTATTACCGTTATATGGTTTGTTAAATCCTAGTAAATGATATCTGAGATGACATGTGGGCAGTCATCTTAATAGTTATCATTAAGGTGAGAAGATGAATTCATTAAAGTCAGGAGACAGGTATTAGGATCAAGAGTGACACTAAGAGGGGGCATGAATTAGTGCAACGAAAAATTCTTCAATTTTCATATAAAGTTCGTCTCGATTCAAATTGTTTCGGAAATATGTTGCACTTAAAACTTTCATAAGAACATAAAAAGAAGCTCAAGGAGGTTTGTAGTAAAGTAAATTGCATAAAGGAAAAGCAAACCAGGATTTAGAGTGGTTCGGTCAATGAGACCTACATCCACTTTCGGATTCCTCCTCTATCGAGATCACTGGCATCCACTAAAAGCCTTCCTTCAATAGGCGAATGCCAACTATTTTTTACAGTACTTTTTCCTTTTGTCACGTTTAGGAGATAATGCTCACAAGCCTTACTCCTCTTTCTTGAATAGTTATAAAGCTAAGAGAGGGAGGAGAAAAACTCTAATACTTTTACACCATAATATTCAAGATTATAATCACACTTAGGTACCCTTTCAAGCAGAAAAGGATGGGGTTTTTATAGGCCCCAATGACTTCAAAAATGAAGCCAAAAAGTGTCTCATCCCGGATTTTCAAGGTACTGGCGGTACCACCTCCATTACTGGGCGGTACCATCGCTTGACACCTGACAATAGGTGGTACCACTGCCCAGTCTGGGTGGTACTATTGCTTGACAGAGCTCGGAGACCGTGCTTTAGCGGTACCACCGCTTGACAAGGGCGGTGCCACCGCTAGCAGCATTAATTGCCAACGGTACCATCGCCTGACAGGTGCAGTACCATCGCTTGACAGGTGTGGTACCATCGCCCAGAATTCCTGGGAGACCAAGTCTCCCAAGCGGTGCCACCACCGGCCATGTTTTCAGGTGTTGAATGAGTTGTTCAATCTGGCCTAATTCAGCCCTATTAAGGGCCTAATTGGCCCCTAATTAAGTTAGTGGGATTGCCTCCCAATCCTAACTTAATTTATGGTCTAACTATAATAACTAAGATATAATTATAACACTTCTTGTTCAGTGCATCAATTGCTATTCTAGCGAGCTTTCGGTGAACTTTCGACGATCATCCGACGAACTCTCGGCAATGTTCCGGCGCACTCCCGGCAAGCTCTTGGACTTTACGACGATCTTCTTGGCCAGTTCCGACAAGATTCTTTGGCAAGCTCCTAGACTTCTCGATTGGTTCCGGCAGAACTTTCGATGAACGTACGGACTTCCGACGAACTCTTGAACTCCCAACGAGATCTCGATCTTGATTCTAGCACAACACCTGCTTAATTATAAAATATTACATAATCAAAATTTTAATACATCATTCCATGCAAGATTCAACTAATCATCATATCTTCTTCTCCTTTGTCATCAA
>LVTN01003053.1:3125-13754 GCA_001649415.1 Musa itinerans
TTTTTTACTAACTAATTTACATTCATCGAATAAATCATGAAAAGCACTTAGTAATCCATCAAAAGATAAATTTGCAACTAATGAACTACTTACCTCATCTCCAATAGCCATTAGCGCATAGTAAGCAACTTGCTCGATGTTGGTTTGCTCATCTTCTTCAGATGCGTTTGAGTCGTCCCACGTTGCTTTAAGAGCCTTCTTCTTCTTTGGTTATTTTTTCTTTGCTTAGAGACATTCGCTTTTGAAATGTCCCAGCTTCTTGCATTTGTAACATACGACTTGTTCTTTCTTGTGTTTAAATTTATTTTTAGTGTCATTTCTAAATTTATTCATTTTTATGAATTTTTTAAACTTTCTTGTCAAGAGTGCCAAGTCATCATCATAGTCCTCATCACTTGAATTTTCTTTCAAGTGGTCTTCTTGAATTTTTAGTGTCATATCCTTCCTTTTTTTTGGAAGGATATTCTCAAGCTCTTCATGAGCATTACAAGTCATCTCATAGGTCATTAGTGACCCAATTAGTTCTTCAAGAGGAAAGTTATTTAAATTCTTGGCCTCTTGAATGGTCGTTACTTTAGGATCTCAACTCTTTGGAAGAAATCTTAAGATTTTATTAACAAGTTCAAAATCCGAGAAACTTTTACCAAGTCCTTTTAGACCATTGATGACATCCGTAAATCGAGTGTACATGTCTCCAACGGTCTCACTCGGTTTCATTCGAAACAACTTATAAGTATGGACTAGAAGATTAATTTTTGACTCCTTTACTCTACTAGTGCGTTCGTGAGTAACTTTGAGTGTATGCCAAATATCAAAATTCATTTCACAAATAGACACTTGATTGAACTCGATTTTATCTAAAGCGCAAAACAAGACATTCATACCCTTGGCATTTAAAACAAAAGTCTTCTTCTTCAACTCATTCCAATCGCTCATTGGAAGAGAAGACTTTTCAAAGCCATTTTCTACAAGATTCCATAACTCATAATCTATTGAAATTAGAAAGATGCGCATTCTAGTCTTTCGATATGTGTAATCTGTCCCAATGAACATGGGCGAACATGTGATTGAATGACCCTCTTGGTTACCGGCAAATACCATCTCTCTTAGGTTTGAGAGTGACCTAGCTCTGATACCAATTGTTATGATCAAGAGCGGCACTAAGAAGGGGGGTGAATTAGTGTAGTAAAAAAATTATCGATTTCAAAAGTCTTTGTTTCGATTAAAACCGATTCCGACGAAAATTGTTTTATAAAGATTTTAACTTCAAAGCATATAGGAGCATAAAGAAAGCAGTAAGAAGGTAAAGCAGTTAAGGCAGTTTGCAGTAAAGGTAAATTGCTCAAGATGAAATGCAAACCATAATTTAGAGTGGTTCGATCGTTGTGACCTACATCCACTTTCGGATTCCTCCTCCGTCAAGGTCATCGACGTCCACTAATGGCCTTCCTTCAATAGACAAAGACCAACCACCTTTTACAGCTCTTTCTCCTTTTATCGGGTTTAGGAGATAACCCTTACAAGTCTCACTCCTCTTTCTTGGATGTTTACAAAGCTAAAAGAGGGAAGGGAGGACTCTTTGCACTTTTACAACTCTTTTAACACCTCAAGAACTCAAGATTATACCAATACTTTCGTGCCCTTTCATGCAAAAAAGGGAGGGGTATTTATAGGCTCCAATGACTTCAAAATTAGAGCCAAAAAGCGTCACATCCCTAGATTTTGGGGTACTGGCGGTACCACCGCCTAACACCTAACACTGGGCGGTACCACCGCCTAACACCTAACTCTTTTAACACTAAGCTCTGACGATACCACCACTTGATAGGGGCAGTACAACTGCTAGCAGCATTAACTACTGGCGGTACCATCGCCCAGACCACTTGGGAGACTGGGTCACTAGGCGGTGCCATCACCGGCCATGATTTCAGGTGTTGAATGGGCTGTTCAATCCGGCCCAATTGGCCCCTAACTAAGTTAGTGGGATCACCTCCCAATCCTAACTTAATTTACGATCTAACTACAATAATTAAGACATTCGACAAGGTATTCTTTTTCTGGTACGTCAACTGTTCTTCCTATGATCTTCCGACGAACTTCCGATGATCTCTCGGTAATGTTCCAACGAACTCCTGGCAAGCTCCTAGACTTTACGATGATCTTCTTGGTGAGTTTCGTCGAGCTTCTTTGGCAAGCTGCTGTACTTCTTGGTCAGTTCCAGCAGAACTACCGACGAACATCCGGACTTCCGACGAACTCTCGAACTCCTAACGAAGTCTCGATCTTGACTCCGGGAAAACACCTATTTTATGTCTTACTGCTATCGTAGTTAATCCTGCATACTTTTCTCAACATATAGATTAGAACAAATAATTTACCAATTGATTTCATCATCAAAATCCAAGATTCAACAAGCACATAATTAGGATTAGGTTTGGGAGGTAATCTCATTAACCCTATTAAGGGCCAATTGGGCCCGTAATTGGACTATTGTTGGACCCTATCTGGCGATGGCACTGCTAGACTAAGGTGATCGAATAGCCTAGGGAGTAGTCTCCCAGGTGGTTTGGGCAGTGGTACCGCCCAGATTGAGTGGTGGTACCTCCCGGACTGAGCGGTGGTATAGCCGACAGTTATTACTATCAGGCGGTGGTACCGCCTTGTCAGGCGGAACCCGTGGTCCCGCCAAACTAGGCGGTGGTACCGCCTAGTGTCAGAGTATCAAGCGGTGGTATCGCCCAGTACTGGCGGTGGTACTGCTAGTACCCCAGAAAACTGGGATGAGACACTTTTTTGCTCCATTGGGGCCTATAAATACCCCACCCTTTTCTGCATGAAAGTACAACAAAGTGATATCTAAGTGTGGAAAAATCATTAAGTGTTGGTGTAACATCTCTCATTTTTAAAAATTTTATAAGGGCTTATTTGTAATATAAGGACCTAAGAGTAAATATTAGAAAATTGATATGATTTATGAAAGATTCAAATTTAAGTTAAAGAAAAAAAATGGTGGACATGTGTCACTAGCTAACCTAGTGGTGCCACCTAAGTTTATTCTATGGATGACACCTAAGCTCCTTTCATGCATGCTTGCCACCTTGTGTTAGGAACGAGTCGGCACTATGGTGAATTAGTGCAGCGGTAAAAACATCAACTTCGTAAAATCTTTCGTTCAATAAAATTAATTTCGGAAAGATGATAACTTGAAATACATTCGTAAGGATGTGTAGCTAGAGTAAAGAGGAAGTATGGTAGTTTGCAATAAATGTAAATAGCAAAGACGAAATGCAAACCAGATTTTATAGTGGTTCGGTCGTCGTGACCTACATTCACTCCCGATTCCTCTTCCGTCGAGGCCACCGGCATCCACTAACGATCTTCCTTTAATGGGCGAAGACCAACTACCCTTTTACACCTCTCTTCTCCTTTTCATAGGTTTAAGAGACAACCTTTTACAACCCTCTTTTACAAGGTTTCCCTCTCATACCTCCCTTAGAACTCTCTCTAAGCTTTGGGAGGAGCGAACTCAACTTTCTAAAGTTTACAACTTTGTAATTACAGAGTTTTGCTCAATCTTCCTTGCTTCTCCATTCAGGAATAGCTTTGAGAGTTGGCAAAATTTTCACATATGAAAGTTGGCAAAATTTTTGTATCTTTTGAGATGAGCAAGCTTTTTGCTTCTCTTTAAGATGTGCAAACTAGCAACTTTTCTCCCCCTTTGTTATTGTCAAAAAGAAGGGTTAGTGCAATTCATTTTCTTTTACTTCAATCTTCAAATCGTGACAAGGATAAATAACAAAGATGAAAAATCAAGTCATGAATGTCAAAAGGCCATATATCATTTTTGACAAATTTCTTCTTTTGTAAATAGAAAGCATGATAGGAAAAGAAGACTCAAGTTATAATTTTAAGAATTCACAAGAAAAATCATGTTTCATTTGAAAAAAAGATTATTGATTCATGCATTTGAATAAATATTTTTAAATCATCACTTCAACACATCATGCATAATTTCAAAATGTAAAATCATCAAACATGATACAATCATTTATTTTCAAAACATTAATCATTAGTTTCAACTCATTAAATTTGTCAAATCAACAAAGTCCCTTTCAAGAGATTCAAAATAAAATGAAGAGATTTATTGATCTCTTAAAATGCTAGTGATTTTCTTTCTCTCCTTTGTCATTGTAAATAAGAAAGAAGAAAAGGGGAATAGCATAAAGGTGTAAATATTCAAGTCATCACATGGAAGATACCAAGAAAAATTTGGTGATAAGATATACTTCATAAATACAAGAAATTTTACAAAATAAAACTCAAGTCATAAACATTGATAAATGATTCAATTGGATATATCATCTTATTATTAAAATGAATCATACGAAAAGAAATCCAAAATCATCATGGAAAATCATCAAAATCTTTTTCCTAGTCTAAGAGATTCATAGATTCATTATGATAATTTTCTTCTTTATATGATAAAATCACATGAGAACAAAATGATTCATATAAAATACATCTCATGTCATAAACATAAATAAATTAAGTGTTTGGTTAAATATGAAAACAAATTGTCAAATCCAAAATGATCATCAAAATTACTTTTTGGATAATTTAATGAAAGCAACATAGATAGATTAAAAATAGCTCAAGTTCTTTTAGTTCCAAATTTTGTGATTGATTTCATGTTCAAGTCTTTCATACAACGGCGATGCTTCATTATTTATAATTGAAAATTAATATGGAAATCATAGAAATCATCAAGCTTAATAAACCCAAAAATCATCATTACTTCAAATCACCATGCATAATTATAAAATCGTCAAGCATGATACTAAGACTTTTTAACATTTTCATTACATCATTAAATCATTATGCATTATTAAATCATTAAGCATGATTTTATTAAACATGAAGCATCTTCAATCAAAATAAAAAAGAGATACGGAATCATCAAGACACACATTATTTCTTCTTAAAAACATGCATAAGATTTATCATTAGATTTAAGTCTAATGTTTTGTTCATTTATCATAAAACATGCAATTTTCATGATCATTTTTAAAATCACTAGAAAGATAAGCATGATCCCAATTTTTTAATATATATATATATATATATATATATATATATATACACACACACTAACTAATTTAAAAACAACTCATGAAATGCATCATGTAATTTCAAAATAAATTAAAAGGGTTTTAGTTACCTCATCGTCGAAAGCCGTTTAGGCGTAGTTTGCCACCTCGCCTTTGTTGGTTTGCTCCTCTTCTTCGGATGAGCTTGATTTGTCCCAAGTCACTTTGAGTATCTTTTTCTTCTTTGGCAACATCTTCTTTTTAAGTTCATTTTTATTTTTTACTTGTTGTTTCATGAACTTTTTAAGTTTTATTGTTAAGAGTTTAAAGTCATCATCACTTGAGCTTTCACTCGAGTGGTCTTCATTTGTTCGTAGTGCTAAATCCTTCTTTTTTTTGAAAGGTTGTTCTCAAGCTCTTCATGAGCTTTACAAGTCATCTCATACATCATTAATAACCCGATAAGTTCTTCGAGAGCAAGTTTGTTTAGATCTTTAGCCTCTTGTATTGTCGTTACTTTTGAATCCCAATTTTTAGAAAGAGATCGTAAAATTTTATTCACAAGTTCAAGGTTCGAAAAACTTTTACCAAGAGCTTTTAGACTATTGATAACATCCATAAGATGGGTGCACATGTCTCCAATAGTTTTGCTTGGTTCCATACGAAATAACTCAAAATCATGCATCAAAAGATTAATCTTTGAATCTTTAACTCTACTAGTGCCTTCGTGTGTGGTTTCAAGAGTATGCCAAATATCGAAAGCCATTTCGGAAGTAGAAACCCGATTGAATTCATTTTTGTCTAAGGCGCAAAATAGAGCATTCATAGCTCTAGCATTTAAAGAAAAAGTCTTCTTCTCCAAATCATTCCAATGGTTCATTGGAAGAGAAGACCTTCGAAAATTATTTTTGATAATATTTCATAAATTCAAATCCAAAGAAAGTAAGAAAACTCTCATTCGAGTTTTCCAATATGTGTAGTCCGTCCCTTTGAACAAGGGAGGACGAATGAGAGAAAGTCCCTCTTGAAAGCCGAAAAGAGCTATTTCTATTGGGTGTTAAACCAAATAGGAAAAACTAGGCTCTGATACCAACTGTTAGGAACAAGTCGGCACTAAGAGGGGGGGTGACTTAGTGCAGCGGTAAAAACGTCAACTTCATAAAATCTTTCGTTCAAATCGATTTCAGAAATATGATAACTTGAAATACGTTCATAAGGATGTGCAGTTAGAATAAAGAGGAAGTATGGCAGTTTACAATAAATGTAAATAGCAAAGCAGAAATTTAAACCAGATTTTATAGTGGTTCGGTCGTCGTGATCTACATCCACTCCCGATTCCTCTTCCGTTGAGACCGCTGGCATCCACTAATGATCTTCCTTTAATGAGCGAAGACCAACTACCCTTTTACACCCCTCTTCTCCTTTTCATAGATTTAGGAGATAACCTTTTACAACCCTTTTTTACAAGGTTTCCCTCTCACACCTCCCTTAGAACTCTCTCTAAGCTTTGGGAGGAGGGAACTCAACTTTCTAAGGTTTACAATTTTATAATCATAGAGTTTTGCTTAATCTTTCTTGCTTCTCTATTCAGGAATAGCTGGGGTATTTATAGACCTCAAATGACTTCAAAACTCGAAGCCAAAATTCAAATCCCCGAGATTTTGGGGTACGGGCGGTACCACCGCCTGCATTGGGCGGTACCACTGCTTGCATTGGGCGGTACCACTGCTTGCAGCTTGACACTAGGCGATACCACCACCCAATCTAGTAGTACTATCACTTGGGAGACTGTGTCTGGGTGGTACCACCGCCTAGACTGGTGGTACCACTGCCTAACAGCCTCGGAGACCGAGTTTTTTGAGTTTTTCAACGCATAGGCGGTTCTACCGCCAATTCTGGCGGTGCCACCACCTGGCCCAACAATTAGGTCATTGAATGGGCCTCCCAATGAGCCCAAATCACTCCTAATTTAGGCCCAATTGGCCTCTAGTTTAGTTGACATTATTTCACCCCAATACCGACTCAATTAGACCTAAAACCTACTTTGATCTAGACAAATGATTACAAAGCATGAATCCTTTGTCTGGCATGTCATTGGTTCATCCGGCACTCGTCTGATCCTTCGACACATTGTTCTCTCCTTCAACATATTGTCTAATTGGCATGTTGACTCTTGTAACTTCCGATCTCCTTGGCGTAATGTCCGATCCTTCAGCCCGATGCCCGAATTCACGGCACGAGCCTTCTGCCGACACGTCGACCAATCCTTCGGCCCAATATCCAATCTTCTGATATGTTTCACTCTAGCCTAATATGATTCTTCCTGCTTTAATCAATTTGCCTCTCCTTGATTGAAGCTAGTTTTGATCGAGCTAGTCACTCAAAACGCAGATTAGATCAAAAACTCATTAATTGATTTCATCATCAAAATCCGAGATTCAACACCTTGCAATCCTTATATTAGCTAAATCTAATGCATTAGAGGAGAAATAAAAGGATGAAAACTTAAGAAGCTGCAGCCAACATGGGTTTGAGAGGAGAAGGGAAAAGGAATTGAAGTAGAAGAAGGAGAAGAAAAGGCTTTGCTTTGGCTTAAGGTTTTGCATCAATTCCACATCTTTGGGACTAAAATTTGTTTAAGGCAAGTGTTCTAACTCCTTTCTATAGAATCTTGATCTCTGATTTAATCTTAATTCTAAAAACTTTGGAAGATTTTGGCTTCATACTTGATTATTCTATCATTTGAAGAATAAAACTATGAATCTGGAAATTTTCAAGATCTGACCTTTCTGTATTGTTCTAGCCATAACATTATGTAAAGATACTTTATTTTAGAAAAACCAAATGCATCCGAAATAGACTCACAACTCTTTCTTTTGATACTATGATTGATAAATTTGGAGTCTATTTACCTATCGAAACTGTTATTTCAATTGACCCTATAAAATCTGTAAAACAAAGACTGTCGATTTTGACCTTTCAGTACTGTCTTACTTAGAACTCTCTATTGAAAATTCTGATTTATGTGAAACATAATTTATTGGAAACTAGACTCATAAACCTTTCTGTGTATATCTGATTTGAATGATTTGGAGTATAAATGCCTATTTAATCATTTGTTTAAGTCAACTCTATGAATTCTGTAAAACAGAGATAATGTTATCTGACCTTTGGTTACTAAATTGTTTATAACTCCTTGCTGGAAACTTCGATTCATACAAAACTTGAGTTATCAAAAACTAAATTGATACATTTTCTGAATGATCCCTAGTTTGTACAAATTAGAGTATAATTGATTAACCAAACAATTCATGCAATGTGCCTCTTATATTTTGTCAAAATCGAGCTTTGATCGATTTTGCCTATTCTTGTTTTGTCTCTTTGGAATGTTTCGTATAGGCACATGCATTCCATTATTCTGCATGTGTTTCTGATATATCTCAACTTTAGTGTTCATAATACCCTTTTGTACTCTAGTGTTTAAAGGATTATTTGGACCTTTGCTAGAAATAGTAAAGGGATTATTTGGACCTTTGCCAGAAATGGTAAAGGGACTATCTGGACCTTTGCCAGAAATGATAAAGGGTATATGCTTAGAACCTGCGATGCTTTGCTGGCCCCCTCTGGCTTCATCCAGACGTGGATGGATGACGCTCCCAGATATGGGAGATTATGTTTGAGATCCCACATCACCTTCTATCTATTTGATATGATATCCAGAGCTTTAGTTATGTGCTTCTATATGTGCTTTGGATAAGAATGAAATGTATGCAACATCAAATGCGACATTTGAGCTTCTATTTCATATTTGTTCTTTGATATGCTCTGAAATGCTTCAAATGCCATTGATATGTTCTGAAGCATTTCATCCGCCATTGATATGTTCTGAAATGTTTCATCCACCAATGATATACTCCGAAATGCTTCCTACGCCATTGATATACTCCGAAATGCTTCATATGCCATTGATATATTCTGAAGCATTTCATCCGCTATTGATGTATTTTAAAATATTTTATTACATTAATGATTTACTCCAATCAGTCTTTACTCCCTTGTTATGAACAAAATATGCTTCGAATGAAATGACATTATAATTCTGCATTCGTTGAGCGGCTATTTATGAACTCTTGTATCCCTGCCTTGTATTGGGTACCTTATTTGCTTTGAAACTGTCCATTTTCATCATTTATCTGTTAGTCGCTTTCTGAGCTCTATGTGCTCACCCCATTGCTATATAAATTTTTCAAGATAGCTTGTCACTCACTAGAATGTTTAAATTGGGCTCAGGCAATGGAAAGCTAGAAGACTTTGGGTGAACCTTTATTGGACGATATATTTTTGTTGTATAAGTATACTTGGTATCTAATGGAATGTTTATGGTAAATATGAACTTATGAGTTTTGTAAATGTTTGAAAAGTACCTCTCATGTCAGGATTTTGGGAATATTAAGTTAAAATTGTGTAATGATATAGATATGTGGTATATGTTGGTTTTATGATTATATAGATTCCCACAACTATGGATTTATAGTGTGGTTATGGTTTAGTTGAGTTGGTTTCAGATTTTATGATTCATCGAGTGATGTGGTATATAAATTTAAACTGCACAGGTTTTATGAATTGTAGAGTTATAAATGTGAATGACTTGAATGTTTTTCTTAGTATCCTCAAATGTTTGTTTGGATCCTGGATTGTTGTTGATCTAAATTCGGGGGGCGTGACAATTGGGGTGCAAAAGTGTTGTAAAAGTGCAAGAGTCCTCCTCTCTTTCTTTAGTTTTGTAATCATCCAAGAAGAGGTGTGAGGCTTGTAAGGGTTATCCCCTAAACCCGTGAAAAGAAGAAAGCACTATAAAAAGGTGATTGGTCTTCGCCTATTGAAGGAAGAATATTAGTGGACGCCAATGACCTCGACGGAGGAGGAATCAGAAGTGGATGTAGGTCATAACGACCGAACCACTATAAATTCTGGTATGTTCTTTACTTACTACTTATTCTCTTTACTGCATTTTACTTTACTTCATTACAAATTGTCCAATCCCCTCTTCTCTACTCACTTGCAAACTTATTCGAGTCAAACTAACGGTTTTCGTCGAACTTAGAATTTCATTGAACGAAGTTTTCTGAAATCATTGAAATTTATCGTTTTTATCCACTGCACTAATTCACCCCTCCCTCTTATTGAATCTCGGATATTGATGATGAAGTCAATTATTATTTGTTATCTAATCCATATGTTGAGATAAGTGTGCAGGATTAACTACGATGAAAGTAAGACATGCAGCAGGAGTTGCGCTGGAGTCAAGACTATGATCACGTTGGGAGTTCGAGAGTTCGACGGAAGTCCGGACGGTCGTCGGAGGTTCTGCGGGAACAAATCCGAGAAGTCCAGGAGCTTGCCAAAGAAGCTCGTCGGAACTCGACAAGTGTATCGTCGCAAGTCCAGGAGTTTGCCGGAAGTCCACAGGAGCATCGCCGAAGGTTCGTCGGATGTTAGCCGGAAGATCGCTGGAAGCTCGCTGGAAGAAGCGATTGACGCA
>LVTN01003054.1:1950-20319 GCA_001649415.1 Musa itinerans
GCCCACCATTCCACGGGTCAGCCCTTCCTTGAGTCTGATCTCCATATCGACTCCAAGTGTGCCTTGGATCACTCCCCCACTTGCTCTCACAATGCATCCCTCCGATGCATTATCTCAAGTGAGATCATGCGACGACTCCTCGCCGCTCACTCGGCCCATTGAGCTTTGTGAAGTTGGTTTTTGAGGTACTCCTCCTTAACATGTGCGGTCCGTTGCACTTGGTTTTCCCTCTGAATATCCGAGACTTATCCCTCCTGGATATCTGTCCCATTTGGAGTAACATCTCTCTTCGCTTCTTTCTCTCTAAAAGTTTCGGAGACCACCATCCCCTTAGACTACTCCGATTTGCTGAACAAGCTGTGCATTATTCTACCTCCTGCAAACGCACTTGCTAGATTGCGACTCCACGTCAATACAGCCCCCCGCTGCACCCCTCAAGGCCTAGCAACATGCTGAACTCGCTACACACTTCAGCCTCTTACGGACGTATCTTTCTCATGCTGAAGAGAAAGTTTCAATGCTCCATGGCGCCGAGCTTCGGCTGCCTTGGGATGGCCACGAACATCCCATCGTTCGCATACAAACCCTTGCATGAGTATCAAATTCTTCGAGTTAGCAATTCTCCTCACCTCTGTGAGCTTTGCACAACTATTTCGATCGTTGAACAACCCATTCCGCCTTGCATGGTCTTATCCTTTACTAAGCGCCTCACTTGCCTTGAGAACCATCAAGTATAGTTGTCAACATTGAGCCGTAGCTCAAACTCAACAATCCTAACCTTTGTGCGCTTCACATTCTTCCCAGCTTGCTTGTCCTCGTGGTGCCTCTTACGCGAAGGGTTGGCCATTCCTCTGAATGCCAATCTCAGATGCCCACTCCTCAAAGCGACTCCATTTCCTTGCATCTCCATGCTCGTTTTCCCAAAACGATCGCGCGTGCTAGCTGCCCTCAACATAGCCCCCCTAGGTCCTCCACGTTTGCATGCCAAGCGTTTCTATGAGTGCTTGTCCCGCTTTGATACTATTTGTCACGGACTTAGCTAGTTTTGCCTAAGTCGTGCGGCACCCTTACGTGTCCATCCGCAAAGGTCAGCCTCCCCGAAACCTCCCATGGTCCCTTAGGACCTACAAAAGAGAAAACGGGTTAGAGAAAGCGCCTCACTCGGGATCTACAAGCAAAAATATCCAAAAACACTTCAAAGCCAATGTAAATTACAAATAGACTTTACAAGCTCCAAATGGTTGCACAACAAAGAGTCAAAATGGTCTACTACAGACCAAATATCTCTCATAAGTGTCCACATGACACGACCTTTATTTACAGCCTAAAGTGGCCACCAAACCTGACTAAAAATGGGACTATTAAGCCTTTGGCCATCCCTCTAACATGTTGTGCAAAGCATGAACATACCAAAAGACACGGACATACATAAGCATTATATCAAACATTCAGTTTAGAAGTTTATCTATGACAATTCGTCGGAAGTTCTATCGAAACCAGCCGAGAAGTCTCGGAGCTTGCTAGAGAAGCTCGTCGGAACTCGCCAAGAAGATCGTCGTGAAGTCAAGGAGCTTGCCGGGAGTCCGCCGGAACATTGCCGAGAGATCGTCGGAAGATTGTTGGAAGAAACCACACTTGTTTTAGCTCAGATTATGTCTTAGATTTCGTAGTTAGCACGTAATTGGGTTTGGATTTGGGCCAACCCAATTAGGGGCCAGTTAGGCCCATATAAGGACTATGTTGGGCCCAATGAGAGGCCCAAACAATGCCCCAAGAAGTCTCACCGTCATGGCACAGTCTTCGAGACTATGTCAGGCGATGGTACCACCCAGGGCAGTGTCAATGTCAGACTAACACTAGGCGGTGGTACCGCCCAACGCAAGTAGTGGTACCGCCCGTGCCCGAGGAACCCGGGATGAGATATTTTTAGGCTCCAAGTTTGAATCAACTTGAAGCCTATAAATACCCCTCTTATCCCTAGTTAAAACACACAAGCACAGAGAGTTTAAAAGTTAAGAATCACTACTGCAATCTCTTGAGAAATTTTCTCATCCATTCTAAGTTTAGAATTCTGTAAGAGGAGTAAGTGAGTGCTTGTAAGGGTTGTCTCCTAAACCTGTGAAAAGGAGAAGCGGGGTGTAAGAAGGAGATTGATCTTCACCTATTAAAGGAAGATCGTTAGTGGATGCCGGTGGCCTTGATGGAAGAGGAATCGGCGAAGTGGATGTAGGTCACGACGACCGAACCACTCTAAAGCTCGGTTTGCATTTACTTTGAACAACTTTCTTTTATAGCAAACTGCCTCTCCTCCTTACTGCTTTCAATACGTTTACGAATATGCTGTCGATTTTATCGTAATGAAGTTTTTGAAGACGTGATTTTACCATTGCACTAATTCACCCCCCCTCCCCTCTTAGTGCCGGCTCTTGATCCTAACACAGGGTTCCTAGTAAGTCGATTCCATCAACTCCATTTGAGTTATGGACTAGTAGAAAATCCAATCTAAGACATTTACATATTTGAGGGTGTCTTGCAGAGATAAAAGTATTCAATCCACATAAAAAGAAATTGGATCCAAAAATTATTTCTGGATATTTTATTGGTTATCTAGAAAAATCCAAGGGATACAGATTTTATTGTCCTAATCATGGTATGAGGATAGTAGAATCTAGTAATGCAAGATTCCTAGAAAATGATGAAATCAATGGGAGTGAAAAATCTCATAGGATCAATTTTGATATTAAGGAGATTTAGGTTAATTCTCCCGTATCATCTCCTATTTCAGAAATTATTGTTCCTCAAATCAATAAGAGAATTAACGAGGGTGAACAACAAAATAATATCGATGAACTCTCACATGACATTGATGTCACTGCTGATGATCTTGTAGAATAATCACAATTAGCAGTTTTGAGAAGATCTCAAAAGTAAAGGAAATATACCATTTCTTATAATTATGTTGTATACCTAAAAGAATCAGATTATAATATAGGAATAAAAAGAGACCCCTTATCATTTTCACAAGCCATAGAAAGTAACGATTCTGAAAAATAGTATAATGTAATAAAAGAAGAGTTAAAATCAATGATCCAAAGCAGTATTTGGGAACTCATTGAATTGCCCAATAATTGTAAATAAGTCGGTTGTAAATGAGTCTTTAAGACAAACGTGGCTTAACAGGCAATATTGAATGATATAAAGCCAAACTTGTGGCTAAAGAATTTTCTCAAAAAGAAGGCATTGACTATAACGAGACTTGTTCTCCAGTTTCTAGAAAGGACTCGTTGAGAATTGTCATGGCATGAGTAACTTATTATGATCTTAAGTTACATCGGATGGATGTGAAAACAGCATTTCTGAATGGGGATCTGGATAAGAAAATATATATGGAACAACATGAATGATTCATAGAAAGGGGAAAAGAAAGTTGGGCTTGCAAACTTAAAATATCTATTTATGGCCTTTAATAAGCTTCTAGACAATAATAGTATATAAAGTTTCATTATACCATTACTTCTTTCACATTTAAGAAAAACACTGTTGATCAATGCATATGTCTGAAGATAAGTGAGAGTAGGTTTATTATATTGGTCTTATATGTGGATGATATTTTACTTGCTAGTAGTGAAATTGATTTGTTGCACAAAACCAAAATATTTTTCAACAAGAACTTTAAGATGATTGATATGAATGAGGCAGCCTATGTTATTGGCATTGAGATATTCAGAGATATATTTCAATGATTGTTTGGTCTGTCTCAAAAAGGATATATTAATCATATCTTGGAGAGATTTAATATGCAGATTTGCTCACCTAATGATATGCCTATTTCTAGAGGTAAAAAATTTAATCAAAACCAATGCCAAAAAATGACTTAAAAAATAATCAAATGAAAAAGATTCCTTATGGGTGCATAGTTGGAAGTCTATTATATGCTCAAACCTGTACAGGACCATATATTAGTTTTGCAGTTGCAATGCTGGGTAGATACTAGAGCAACCCAGGAATGGAACATTGGAAAGCTGCAAAGAAAGTAATAAGATATATGTAGGGGACGAAATATTATATGCTCACATACAGGAGATTAGATTAACTTGAAGTGACAAGATATTCAGATCTGATTTTGTGAATTGCCTTGATAGTAGGAAGTCCACTTTAGGATTTGTATTCATGTTAGTTGGTAGGGCAATTTCTTGGAAAAGTACAAAGCATTCGCTTATTGCATCATCAACAATGGAAGCTGAATTTGTGGTATGCTTTGAGGCCACAAAACAAGCTTTATGGCTGTGAAATTTCATCTCAGGACTTGGTGTGGTCGACTCAATTGTCAAGTCGCTGAAGATATTTTATGATAATACTACAATAGTTTTTTACTCTAAGAATGGCAAGCACTCTAGTAGTTCGAAGCACATCAAGATAAAGTACTTGGTGGTTAGAAAAAGAGTCCAGAAACAGAAACAGTAAGTGTCAATTGAAAACCTAAGCACCACTATGATGATTGTTGATCTATTTACTAAAGCTTTATAGTGTAAAATATTTAAAAAACATGATCTTAGAATAGGGCTTGTGAGCAAGCCATAAAAGATATGGTGATGCATGTTTAAGTGGATGCTATTATTGATTTTTTTTCTTAATTAAAGTTATTTATTTTTTTTATCCTATTTACATTTATGTTTATGCATATTATAGTTGAATGTAATAACATGACTATCTTGACAAGACAAATTACAAGGGTCATTATAGACTATATTAGGAAAAACTAATAATATTGTGATATACAGAAGGGAGTATGACATTGATGATATACAACCATTGTAACTCGTATTGATAGTTGGACTTAATATAGTATTATTGTGTTTATTAGACTTATTAACATATTTTTTAAAAATTCATGTTCATGTATAAAATATTTTCTAAAATTCTTTTGGAATCTAATTAAGTAAAATTATTTTCAAACAAATTTTGTTTTATTTATTTTGGTTTTGAATATCTTTTATATCTTATTAATTGGTCAAGAATGTTAGATTTTGTGACCTTTTATAATTGGATAAGGTATATAATGAAATTAATTAGATTCTAATGACTGATATTGACCAATAAAAAAGAAATCCATATTATAGTAGGATTCCTTAGGAGATGCCCTTGATGAGAGGAACTCTCCTAATAACTTATCATAAACCCTCTGCTTTCACTTATAAATAAACAGGACCTCTAGGGACTGGATGAGATATATCTTGTGACAGGATAGGAAGAGAAGATAATGAGAGTCTAGTTATCCTTACATATTGACAGCGGTTTTGGATCTAAAGATTGTATCTTTTGCAGATTATATAGAGCCCTTTCAAATTGCATTAAAAAGTATACATCATAAAACAGATCTAATATTATTTGATTTCAATCCTAATATAAAAGATTATTTTTATATAAAATATAATAGTTTTTATGCTAACATAGCTTGTACATGATACTACCCTATTTAGGTTCAACAAATCTACTCTATAAAAAAACACTAACAAAGTCTATGTCATTGAACCGTCAGCGTAGCCATTTGATGGTCAGTGTTTGAAGAGCCCAATAACCGAGTCGTCGATGCCAAACACTTGCACATCAAAAATTGGAATTACGCCAACAATTAAGTCAAAGTAACTGCAAGATAAATGACACAAGTAACAAGGTTTTACGTATAGGAAGGACCATGTAAGCATCAACCCTGAAAAGTTATTTATCCTTGGAGCCATATTTCCTACCAACCATATGGCATATTAGGCGTATAGGACTAACCTATAATATTGCTTGAATAGAGCATTGCTTCATGCTTTCTTCAACTTGTAACTATTGGTATCAACTAATGCTCCCTGATTTACTTGAAGGATCCTCTGCTTTGGTTCTCAATTCTCATTTTATTATCTATTTTTTTCATCATTCTACATCACCTCTAGTTATTAAGTGAAGGAGGAGATGGAGGAGAAAAATAAGTAAAAAAAAAGGGGTTGGAGGTAAGGAGTGAAAAGATTTTACCAGAAGTAAGTTATAAATTGAGAGCATATACATCTATTTACAAAGGGTTATATAACTTAGGAATATTCAAAGGTTTTTACATTGAGTTGTAAACAATAAAAATATATTACAAATAGTAATCCCCTTATAATATCATATTTCTAGGCTTGTAATTAGTTTGATTAAGGTTGGGAGTATATTTATATCATTTACAGTGTTTTTAAGTAGACTTTACAATATTTTTGTTGTGGTGGCGAAAATATAGCCAGCCAACAACATCGTAACAAACCAAAATACTATAACAAATAAGAAATTTTTTTAGGGATAATTTAGGTATTTTCTAAATTAGAGGTACTATTTGAAAAAATAAAATGGGGGATACCAATTGGGAAATACTTAAAATATGAGTATTCTTTAAAAAAAAGAATATATAGCACTTTAAAAAATAAAATAATTAATTTTTCTTTAGGCTAACTATAGTAATTTAATGCTAATATAATTGCAGAATCATTGTATAATTAAAAATAGCATGGTATATAAAATTGAACATAAAATTTTAAAATATTAATGTGTGATTTATTTTTTTTCAAATCATATTTGGCCTGTATCTTACATTGCAAATCTATTTTTTTTCATCATTTTACATCATCTCTAGTCATTAAGAGGAGGAGGAAATGGAGGAGAAAAAGAAGATAAAAAAGGGGGAAAGAAAAAGGAGTTGGAGGTAAGGAGTGAAAAGATTTTATTAGAAGTAAGTTATAAATTGAGGATATATATATATATATATATACACAAAGGGTTATATAACTTAGGAATATTCAAAGTTTTTAACATTGAGTTGTAAATAACAAAAGTAGATTACAAATAGTAATCTCCTTATAATATTATATTTTTAGGTTTGCTGTTTTTTTTGTTGAGGTTATGAGTCTATTTATATCATTTATAGTGTTTTCATGTAGACTTTACAGTATTTTTTGTTGTGGTGATGAAAATACTATAATAAGCTAAAAACACTATAACAAATCAAAATACTGTAACAAACAAGAAAACTTTTTAGGGCTAATTTAGGTTTTTTAAAATTAAGGGTACTGTTTGAAAAAATAAAAGAGGAGATACCAATTGAGAAATACTTAAAATATGATTCAAAAAAATAAAAAATATATAGTAATTAAAAAATAAAAATTATTAATTTTTTTATTTAGGTTAACTATAGTAATTTAATGCTAATATAATTTTAGAATCAGCTATTGCAAAGAAGAGGATATAATTTAACATAAAGGTTTAATCTTACAGTTTCTACAATCATGGTAAAGCTTGTACTTTAATATATGTGTCTATGTATAATTAAAAATAACATGGTATGTAAAATTGAACATGAATTTTTAAAATATTAATGTGTGATTTATTTATTTTTAAATCATATTTGACTTGTATGTTACATTGCAAATACTCCAATGCTGATGCTACCTTAGGGTAGCATTTTTGTGAGACACTAATAAAAAATTTTAAATATTTTTGAGTATCCTATGATATTTTCTAAAATCATAATATTATCATTATATAATACAAACTCTAACCTTCATTTTCTCTCCCCTTCTTTCAATTCCTGGCGTCGTCGACTCTTCCTCTATTAAGTCTATCGTGTCACTTGCTCTGTCAGGTCACCAATTCCGTCAAGTTGCTTGCTTTGCTACGTCACCTCTTGCTTCGATCTATTACTAGCCTTAAGTATGGTACTGACACTGTTCTCTAATTTCTAACTTACTTTTTTTAAGATGTCTAACTTAATTTTTCTTAGATATTTTTTAATTTTTTCCCTATAAAACAATTTTATCAACATGTATTTATGGTAAATAATTCCATTGACATATATAGAACACTGTTGATTTGTCCAATTTAAATTACTTTTTTTTACATTGACTTATGTATTTATTTATTGTTATTATACATTTATTAATCTTTTATTTGACTATAGAATGATGAGTTCATCAAAGGAAAAGATCTTTTAGATTCTTGAATATGTAGAGATCTATTGTAAGCTATGCGTTGAACAAATCGATAAGGGCAATTATCTTGCTAGCAGCAAAAAGGATGGATGAAAGATTATTATTGAATATATATTTGGGAACATATTTGAAATATGCATTGAGGACTCAATGTATATTTTAAATATAAATTGATGTTTAGTAAATCTTTTTTAAAATCATATATAGTCTGAATGCTATATTAAAATTTTTTAAATATTACTGTTACCTCATCATGGTAGTATTAGCATTGCATAATGTTAACGTAATCGATCAAATTCCCAAAGTACCCCATATGACATTATCTAAAATTATAAGATTGTCAAAATAAGTAGTGAGAAATCAACATGATTTATATTTTTATGAGGTGAAATTTTATTTATTTATTTTTAAAGTTATTTTATATTTATTTATTTATTATATATTTGAGCTATACAAAATTTTGTATTAGATTATATAAATTCATTTATTTACTTATTTATTTAAATAAGAATATGTGCTCACTTTTGAATAAATATTAAAAATATTAGAATGATAAATTTATTATAAAATATTCAATAGACTTTTAAAATATAATTTTACCAAATAACAGTTACCTTAATACATATTTAAAATACAATTTTATTTTGTTTATCAAACACTCAAACCTCTTTCTTCGATTATACATTGAAAATGTAAATGTAAAGCAGTCCTAGAGATCTAATGAGTTAACAACAGGCAAAAAAATGATAAAATTTAGATGAAAAGTAAGTGAGATAAAATCTTAAGGATGATTGAAAAGATGCAAATGGTTGCTCCATAATAAAACAAGATTAGGATGAGATCCCAAGAAGAAAACTATTGATGCAAGTGATGAATGGAGGGAGAGAGTTTCGGGTTGTTACACTCTTTTTCATGCTTCCTTAATGTGATATTTAGAATGCAATTAACATAAATGTTCTTTTTTATTGTAGGAGGCTAATGGCAAGTTTAGGCTTTTTGGAACAAAAGACATACATTTTGTTTGACCTTGTAGTTTTGTTGGGTAGGATGTTCGTGAACACAGTTATATGATCGGCAATTTACATAAGCTCCACAAAAGATAAGGAATGATCGAAGATATTATCCATCTTTCAAGGTAATAATATATGATTGCATTGTACAAAAAAAATAATAAAGTACTTCATAAAAAAAATTTTAAAAAAAAATTCATAGAATTGCATCAAGAAACGATGGTCGAAAGAGAATCCCAACTCAAAATGCATTAGCGATGTGTAATTTCAATATAGAGTTTACATACTCGCATTTTATATGATGCCTTTGAAAGACATGATTTACATTTTTCCTCATCCTCCTCTTAAGTTATTTACTAATAGATTTTAGAATGATAATATTAAATGTACTTTTGTATTGATTACATTTATATTATTCATTAGGTAAATATTATTGCTAGATGGATGGATATCCTAACACGATGGGTGGGTTATCTGGGCCATATAAAGAAGTCAGATATTATTTGCTCGAATTCCAACAAGGCTTTGGACCTACAAGTTATCAACAAGTGTTCGATGAAGCTCATTCCTCACTACGTTCAGAAATGTACTGAAAAAGAAGTGAAAAATATGTGAAGAATATGCCAAGCTATCCATATGAAAAGCAGGTGCAAATTGTGGTTGGGACGATGATTTTACATAACTACACAAGAAGAAATGAAATTAATGATACTCATTTCGCTAAAGCATATTCAGATCCTAATTATAATTTATGATTGTAATGATAATATAAATGAGGGTGGTACAAAGTTTAATAGCAATGTATTTTATGACATGGCTAATTTGCAGTGACCAAATAGTCATAAACTTAATGAGCAATGTATCTTAATGTAATGATATGATTAGGAAGAAATCAACATGATTTATATCTTCAAATATCATTTTATATTTATTTCTATGATTATATATTTTTTATATATATTTGGGCCATACAACTTTTACTTATTAATTTAAATAACAAATATGCATGCACTTTTGAATAAATATTAAAAATATTAAATGATAAATTTGTCACATAATAGTCAATGAACTTTTGAAATACAATTTTACTAAAGATATTCAAAAATGTAGTTTTCATTTATTATTTATCAAAAACTAAAAGTATTTCATAACTGTATATTCATTCAATCTCCATGAAAATGTGTTTCCAAACACACACTAAAAACTATATATAATTTAACATGAAGGTTTAAAGTTAAAAGTTGTTACCCAACAATGGCAACAAGATGAAGTTGTAATACAACAACTGTTTATGATCGTTTACACATATTTTTTTTTTCTTTCATTGAGTTCTATATATTTTTTGAATTATCCTTGTATAATTAAAAATAACATTGTCGATAAATGTTGAACATAATTTTTTTTTAATTTAATATGTGATTTTTGGCATAGGGTCTTAGTCTTCGATAAGTTATGGGGTATATTGAGTATATGTCACCTATCTATATGGTTCCATTGATCAAATTATAACTTGTGAGAAATTTCAATTATACCTTGTAGTCTCACTCTCTCATCCAAATCCTTGAAGATTTGTCTGCAAGATAGATAGAGAAAATGTATAAAACGTTGATAGTTCTCCATTTGAGCTCAAAGAGTATATATATCATGAGCTTGATAAACTTGAAATAGAAAATAAAAGGAGATATTCGTGGTGATGGGGTTCTCCATATTCACTCACTCCTTTCATAATCATCTTGTTTTGATTGGAAGGGGCCTCCTTTCAAGATGAGAAAGCGACCCTTATGCCTGCCCTTCTCGATCGGCTTCATGAAGGAAGAAGAAGATCTTACTTGATTTTGGACTCTTGGCTGTCAAAAAAAGATCTTGCCAATGCATTGAAGAAATCATGATACAATGTAAAGAAGAATCTCGATAAATCCTGCATTGTTATGAGATGTCTCCTTATAGAATTCATCATTTTGGCATAGGACTACTAATGGTGGTGGAGAGAGCCTGTAATGGGAAATGACAATTATCACAGTTTGCATGATTTTTTTGTCGCGTTGACAATGGGAGGTACAAACTCGGCTTTGTCGAGATACCATTTATCGTCGCTTTGACAATGGGAAGCCAATGTGGATACATATTGGTCTTTGACTAATTCCACTCATTCTTCCCTTATCGGTCTCAATACCTTATGGAGTTTCATAAAAACAAATAATGCTCTTCGATTTTATTACAAAAATATTATTTATTTTTTAATACGATGATAATAACAAACTATACAGATCTTTTTACATCTGGAAGCATTATGTAAAAAGATTATTTCAAGTGTCATTGATGATTATAATCAAATATTTGGATCTATGTTATAAATACAAGTGTTATTATAGTTATTCATTATTATAACTAATCTTTCTAGTGTTATTATAATACAATCCACTAAAACATTTATCTCACAAGACATATCACTCGTGACAATGACTATATTAGACAGAAAATTACAGAGTTGAGATGAAATTTCTCGGTTTTAATGTGTATTGGCTATAGTTGTTTATGCACTAAATGCTTGCCACTCATGATAATTCATAGAGATTAAAATCAATGAATCCTCATAACAATCAAAGCGGTCACAGAATTCCAATATGATATGAATATCTTTTCTATTCAGAGATTAGTCAACTCATTGTATCAAGATTGATACCACACCAAATGGATTATCTAATCAAAAGATGAGGATGATCTGCCAGAATAAAACATCCTTGGCATACTGTATACACGTCAAGAAACATTTGGTTCCACACATACATTTGGACTCTTTTGTACTTTCTCGAGCTTGATTATGACCTCATGGAGCTCCAAACACAGCCTGGACATTTCAGGATTGCTCCAATAAGTGCCAATCCTCTCTACAAGCAATTTACAAGGATGATGATCGTCTAATGGAGGAAGCTCTCTTGGCATTCTAGGAACAAGAAATGGGTGCTGAAGCAGCTGTGGAATTCGCCATCTCTCATTACGGTCCCATGCAAGACATCTTCGCATAAGATCAATAAGCCAAGGATTGGAGACCCGCTCATATACAATCTCATGGTTCCTATCTGTAACAACCTTGAACTTGGCCCAAAAAGTCTTGTATTCTGCAAAAGGTGTTTTGCCATAGACCATTTGGTAGAGAATGCAACCAAGAGACCAGATGTCAGATGGGCGCCCACACTTGATAATGTTTCCGTTTGAGTCACACTCATTACACATGAATGCCTCCGGAGACATGTAGTTTAGGGTTCCGACCTGCAGTGAAGCAGCCAACAGTCGTGCTACTACCTTTCCAACAAATAGAAAGAAAGGAATTCCAAATGAAAATAGCTAGAGCTCTTTTGAACCTGTGCATCTCGCTGTATGTTTGTGGTATCGCTCATTATAGCTTTGGCGATGCCAAAGTCAATAAGCTTGAGTGAGCCCCTGACCAATAGAAAGTTGGCAGGCTTCAGATCAGAGTGCACAATACGCTCCTCATGTATTGTATTAACAGCTTCAAGCATTTGCTGCAAATCATCATCAGATGTATATTTTAGGAACTGAACAACAAATGTAGATGACATTGATTAACATATAAACACATCCACTCACTGAGATGGTGCAAATCACATAGCATGTAAAATATTTAGTAATTAAGCCTAGCATCAGATTTTTTTCCTCTTAAATATTAGCTTCCTGCACTGCTTAACCAGACAATTTGCCCTCCTCAAATTAGACTCCTATGTTTTGGACCCAAAATCAGCTAATTAAGGAAAATGATGAATTACCTGCCAATAAAATCGTAGCCAATTCTCATCTAATTTACAACCTGAAGTATTGATCTCCCTCCACTTCTGTGAAAGCATGTGAGCTAGATCTATTTCTCCATACTCAAGCACCATGTAGATACACTCATCATCCTTCACTCTCTTGTCCTTGATATTCACAGATTCATTGGCAACTTCTTGAAATAAAGTTTTATCTGTCACCTGCATATCATACTCACAAGCATTTATGGTGAGAAAATACCTTGAGACAATCCATAGATGAATGAAAAGTGTTTGTTGGCCCTCTGTACAATATATAATCCAGAGTCTAGCTTGAGTTATGACGATTGCCATGACCATTGCAACATATAAGTTATCCTGCATAGCGCAGCAAGGCCATTTTGTGCTAGAAAAAGTTGGGTATGACCATGTGCCACGAAACCTTGGAGTTAACTAAAGGAAAATTTTAATTTTGCTTTCTTTTGCATGATGTATTGCTTCTCTAATTATTAAGATGAAAGTATAAACCGGAAGCACAAGAATCATAGTAAATTCCAATCTCGACAAGCAGATCAAAAAAATCAGTAAGAATCGGCAACAACTGCACTGGAATAAATCATCAACAGGATGCAGTTTAAATCAAATGTCAAAAAAAGGGAAAAAAGATCCTTGTGGACCAATAACAAATATATTATCTGAGCTCATACAAGAAGAGTACGAAGAAAGAGCCGGTTAACTGAAAGATTAAAAAATTTTAGTATTTACGTGTAATTTAAAGAATGAGATCAGATGTATTAATTTTTTTTGTCTTTGATTCTTTTATATAGAAAGAAACTGATGGTCACTTCTTTACATTTACCTTGCAGAAATAAAGTGTTTTTGGAGATGGCTTGAAACATCATAGTTCTTGAATCAAATACACATTACCTCATTTGTTAAAAAGATTTTGGCAGGTAGGAAGTTTTACTTTCCAAACACACAAATTTATTGTCTCAGTTTCTACTTTAATTTTTTTATAAAAAACAACAGAAACATTTTCACAAAGAAATTCTCAAACACATCTGATGCCTCAGTTTTCATCTTTTCTTTTAGCACAGGAAGTACAAAACAAAAGCAGTGCCAAACAGGCTGTTCGCCATCCTCTCTACTTTAGGCAAAACAAGAATAACCCAGATCGAGTCAATGCATACACTTTTCACTGAATCCTGTACTTGCAGATAGGTAGATTGAATTTGAACAATATCAATTAATGAACTCTGTCCAGTTTTTTGTTTTTTCTTTTTCCTTCCCAGGAGTGACCATTGTTGAAAATTGGCAAATACCAAATAATTAACTTAGAAGTGGCAAATGCATTGTTGTCAGAATAGTTTATAGACTAGGCATGAGATCCATCCAGAGTTTGAATAACTAAGTCCATGGTAAAGTTTAAAAGCAACATACGTACATGTTCAATGATACATGTCAAGGCTGATAGCAAAAGTTTCAATATGGTGTTCAATAGATGATAGACAAACTAAATAGTCAAAGAGCTGACCTCTATAGCACACATCAGACTTTGGTATTTAATAAGATAATTAATAATAATATATATTCTCTTGTCTTCATATGCAATTTCTGGCAAGTTACCTAATAAACCCCGACTAAGAGAACTTGGGGGCAACCTATCAATTAAAAATCATGCTTCAAATGTATTCTTACATACATGGGTTCTGATCAGGAGAGAAGTTATTGCTTGAGTATAATTATGAAGCATCAAAATTTAATTCAAGCAGTATATCTTAAGAAAGGAACATCTGCAACCACAATGTGCAATATGACCATATGTTTTTCAGATGCTACCCGTTAGTGTCAAAATAAGATAATTTAGATCTATGCAGCAAAAACTTGGGCAGAAAAAATTGTTGCTTTCACAGACGAATCATCATGTAGAGCCAATAATGCCATGTTTTTTAATTCATATAAACAGGATAATTATTTTGCAAGTTTTTTTTTTTACCTCATAGTCAATAAGTTGAATAATGTTGCTCTTTCCCTTCAACTTGTTCAGATACTCGATCTCTTGACAAAATCCATAGGCAGTGGGATAGTCACGTCCTTTAAGCCTTATCTTCTTCAAAGCATTTATAGTACAATCTGATGATATTACCTTGTGAACTTCACTACTTCCTCCACTTCCTATCTTACCAAGCTTTTGATAAAGCTTCCCATTAACTTTGAAAAATACATTTGGATCATACTTCTTTTTATGGCGAGACTTCTCAACTTTGCTTGACTGAGAAGGGCATACTTCGATATTTGAAGATGGGTTATTTGTCAATGGAGCTTGAGATGGCAGATAGTTAGCATCACCACAAAGCCCCTTCTCCTTAACTTCAGCCAAATGAAGATTGTGTTGACGATCAGTATCCCAATCACAGCCATTCTTGACAGCCCCTAGCTCTTCCATAGGAACATGATCCTTAATACTTGATGACATCTCTTTAGCAGAAGAAGACACTTGAGTTAAGAAGGAAGTCTGCCCAGCTGGCTGAGCATGTGTGGACTGAAATGTTGGACCCGTGTTAACCGACAATGAAGTGACACATGAAGAATCCAGAACTGAACATCTAGCCATTGGTTCCACATAACACTGATCATGCTTAGGTTCTTTTGTATTTTCTAACAAGCTAGTGCCTCCAAACTTCATGCTGGTCCCAAACACCTCCAGATTTCCATGATTTTGCAGCTTTAAATCCTGATCATTTGACCCCCCCTGAGTTCCCAAGTAGCTCTCCACCCCTGTCAATGCGAGAGAATGCAAGAAAGAAGAAATGGTCTCCATTTTACCATCAGTGTTCAAGTGTGTACCTAGGCAAAAGTAAGAGAGACAAAATGAACTAAAATCTCATCTAACCCGGACTCCGAGAGTTCCAGTCACTGAGAATTAGTTTAAAAATTCACATACTCTGAAAAGTTAAAATTTCCTTCTCCATATCATTGTCCATTAATGCATGTGGAGGTGGCACTTGAGATGACATAACTACCAAGGAGGACTGCTTTCGATCAGCCATCAAGTCAATGTTGCTCTTCTGCAAGCCAAAAGAGCTTGCTTTATCATCCCCAGCAACAGTTAAAGTTTCAGTAACCGAAGGGGGGTTGACCGAGGCATCCTCCAGCAGACCAGCCACAGCAATTGCACGGTTTTCCCTCTGATCAATTGGTGCTTTCACTAACCTCCTTCCTCCGACAACCGATCCAGTCGGTGGAACAGCCTTTGCAGTCTCGTTCGTGGTTATGGTAGACATCGAAGCCATGCTGTCAGATGGCTCAGTTTGAGGAACCAAGACACGAGTCGCCCGACAGATTTTAGACTCCATGCCACCTGAACACCTCTCAGAAAATAAACAAAAAGAACATCAAGAAACAAATAAAAAGCCAAAAAATCATCAAGTACAGAACCAAAAACCCTAACTTTTTACCCAACATCAAGCAAAACTACTTCAAATCCCCCAGTGTACACTCGAGACAAACTCTTTTCCTAAAATAAAGCATGAATAACCGTGATCCACTACGGAGCAACCTTCTTTGACAAACACCAAGCAAACCTACCATCAATTTTGTTTGGTAGCTATGAAATGAACCGATATAGGGCAGACGAAAGACAAAAAGAACAATGAAGTGATATTACCAAGACGTCTGTGGCGCTTGAAGACAGCATGAGCCTGGCGGAGGAACTCGGGGGGAGAGAAGGTGCATGAGGAAGAGGAGGAAGAGTGGGTGAAGTTGGCGTCGGCGGCGCTGGGACGGTCCGAAGCCGGAGGCGCCTGAAGGTTAGCCTTCCGATCCATGCGCGTCGGAGCCCAACGGCATCTCGCCGGGGACCGAAGGCAGCTAAAGGGCGGCGGACAGGTGGCTCGGGACGCAGAGATCGACTGCGGAAATATCCTCTCGTCGTCCGAATCGCATCGTCTCCGACACTGGTGGAAGTGAGCAAAGGGGAAGGGTAGCTTTAAAAAACGGGCGGAACTCCGCTCCATTACTCATCCTACCCCTTCGTTATAAGCTTTAAGATGCGTGCATGTTTTGTTGTCTCGATTTTTATATTTTAAAAAGTTAAATTGGTGTGTCTTTAATTACGAAAGTGGAACAATTAGTTTTATTTATCCTAACGATATCTATTTTATTAATGAAAATATAAAAAAAATAAAAAAATAATTTTAACATTTGATAGCGTCGTCGTTGGCGTTAGTGGCAGTGCCATTGCCTTGTTCCCGAATAACTTTCGATTCATCTCTCCCTTCACCTTCCCAACCTCTCCTTCATCATCGTCGTCACCCCCTTCATCCCCTCCTAGATTGGATTAAAGCGCTTCTCTTATTGCCTAATTTATCGGCACTAGGATGATGATGTCGTCGAGAGTGGCTCTGTCATCCTTGACCCACCAAGAAGGATTCCTCTGACGACCTTAGATTCATGACCTTCATTAATAATTCCGTAGATGGTGCCAACGAAGGGTTGCCCTTCTCCGTGTACTATTAATCAAGCTATGCAAGATCATCATCGATGGAAAGAAGGTCAGAGTCTCTTGCTCCGTCCTCGTCCCCAACCCTAGCACAACGGTGGTGCCATCATTGACTTCGACACCACGTTCACCTATATGGTGTTAGGATCGGAGCGGCACTAAGAGGGGGAGGGTGAATTAGTGCAGCGGATTAAAACTCGTAAGTTTGAAAATAATTTCGTAAATGCGTAGAGATTTCGATTCGACAAAGAATGACTTAGTAAAAATAGCTCGAGTAAAGGAAGGAGATGAAAACCGAAAGTTTGCTGCTAAGTAAATAAATGATTCAAAAAGTTAAACACTCACACATTCAAGGAACACCACAATTTAAAGTGGTTCGGTCAAATGACCTACATCCACTTGTGAAGCATTCTTCGATGAGGCTCCCAACTTCCACTAGTAAATCACTTTGAAGGGGAAGGACCAAATACCCCTCTTACAACCTTTTTACAAGTGGTTCACACTCTTACAGATTTTTCAAAGAGAAAGAGGGAGGTGAACACTTAACCTATTGAAAACAAGACCTGCTAACGCTTTTTCTCAATTTCTAACTTCTCAAAAGGTTATATTCTTTGCTAAGAATTGAGGAGTATTTATAGACCCCAAGAGGATTCAAATTTGGGCTCCAAATTTTGAATTACTTTGGGTTCCCAATGTAACATCCCTCATTTTTGAAAATTTATAGGACTTATTTGTAAATATAAGGATTTTTTTTATTATCTATCATCAAAAATGCTAATATAGTACTTTAACAATTCAATGTCACATTGACCATTTACTGGCGATGCCACCGCCCGACCTTTCGGGTGTTGGGCGGTGCCACCGCTCAATCCGACGGTACCACTGCCTGATCGTTCGGGCTCTGGGTAGTACCATCGCCCAGCATGGCGGTCCCACCGCTCGTCCTTATGGGTTCTGGGCGGTGCCACCGCCTAGTCTGGCGGTGCCACCACCTAAACTATTTCAGCTCACTGGTTAGGCTCCAAACTTGGCCCAAACCAGTCCAAACTCGGGCCCAATTGGCCCCTAACCGGGTTATAGGATTAACCCTT
>LVTN01003056.1:11034-22930 GCA_001649415.1 Musa itinerans
TTAGAAGTAAGAGTCTTGAGTAGGAGTCCTATTAGGAGTTAGAGTTTAGAAGCCCTATAAATAGCCATGTATTCCTCATCTTTTGATAAGCAATATATGAATCTTTTCTACAGCTTTTGAGCAGCACCTTGGAGGGAGGAACCCCTATAGAGTTCCAAGGAGGCCGATCCCCTAAAGAGATCAACCCCAAGTTTAGAATCTGTAAGGGTTCTAACATAATTTCAAATTAAACTAAGGGGATTTTGATTACCTCATCGTCGAAAGCCGTTAAGGCGTAGTTTGCTACCTCGCCTTTGTTGATTTTCTCCTCGTCTTCGAATGAACTCGATTCGTCCCAAAATGCTTCATTCTTCTTGTGTTCATAGCAAGTAGTTGCATTCTTTTTAAGTTTATTTTTGTTCTTCAATTCTTATTTTATGAACTTTTTAAATTTCATAGTGAGGAGTTCAAGTTCACCATCACTTGAGCTTATGCTCTAGTGGTCTTCAATTGTTCTAAGTCCCAAATCATTCTTGTTCTTTGGAAGGTTGTTCTCATGTTCATTTTGTGCATTGTGCACCATTTTATATACATTAATGAACCAAAAAATTCTTCAAGTGAAAAATTATTAAGATCTTTTGCCTCTTGTATTGCAGTTACTTTCAGATCCTAACTCTTATTAAGAGAACGTAAAATTTTGTTTACAAGTTCAAAATCCGAAAAACTTTTACCAAGTGCTTTTAAACCATTGACGACATCTGTAAAATGGGTATACATATCTCTAATTGTTTCGCTTGGTTTCATATGAAAAAGTTTAAAATCATGCATTAAAAGATTGATCTTCGAATCTTTTACTCTATTAGTACCTTCGTGTGTGATTTTGAGAGTGTGCCATATATCGAAAGCTATTTCGCAAGTAGAAACCCGATTAAACTCAGTTTTATCTAAAGCACAAAATAGAGCGTTCATAGCTCTAGCATTTAAGGAAAAAGTTTTCTTATTAAAATCATTCCATTCTTTCATTGGAGTAGAAGACTTTTGAAAATCACTTTCGATAATATTCCATAAATTCAAATCCAAAGAAAGCAAGAAAACTCTCATTAGAGTTTTCCAATATGTGTAGTCCATCCCATTGGACAAGGGAGGACAAATGAGAGAGTGACCCTCTTGAAAGCCGAAAAGAGCTATTTCTCTTTGGTGTTAAACCAAAATGAGAAACGAACGTAGCTCTGATACCAACTATTAGGAATGAGTCGGCACTAAGAGGGGGGTTTCGTAAAATCTCTTTCGTATGTTGAAAACCGATCTTGGAAAGATACTTAAGATTGAAAGCGTATGTGAGCGTAGGCGTAGTAAAAGCATAGTAAAGAAGAGAGGTAGTTTGCTATAAAAGTAAATTGTTCAAAGTAAATGCAAACTGAGTTTATAGTGGTTCGATCGTCGTGACCTACATCCACTCTCTCAATAGGTGAGCCTCAAGTGACTCGACCAACTTAACCTACATCGTGAATCGATCCCTACCAGCCACGTGGGTTAATCTGATTGCCTCACATTTACTGACTTAATATTATAAAGAGGAGATTTTTGATTTGGTCTCCTAATATGATGTGTCACACACATACATATTTAATATATATCTAGTAGGTGTATAAATAGTCACACATTAAATGAGCAATCACACCAGATGATCATATACCATATCCTAATATGATTAGGCCCGAGCCAAGAGGCCTAATCACTCACATCAAGATCTATGTGTGTGGTGGTGCATCTCCATGCCCTGTGATCATCTATCTCGTTATTATCAGTTCTGTCGGCATCTCGACGCACCTCCATGCATCGCGATTGTCTGTCTCGGCCTCGTGGGTCCCGCTATCGCTTCCATGCTCACGATGCGCCTCCTCGTGTGATTACAACTTAATCAAAGGCACGCATGCCCGATAATAAACAAGAAATAAAATGGAGGCTCACAGGCCATAATAATAATAATCACAAATACACACATCACACGGTCCATGATCATCCGTCCACATATCATACATCACAAGTAAATATCATCATCATGTAGGACTACTAGATAATAATAAAAATAATAATCAATTAAACTTTTTAATTAATTAATATTTTCTAAAATCAAGGACATATAGGAAATTTTCTGAATTCTAAGGGGTATTTTTATAATTTAGATAAAGGACATAATTTATAAAATTTAAAATTCTTAGGGGCAAAACTATATTTTGCCAAGAAATTCTATAAGCCCCTTTTTCCCCTACTTGCTATGGCCGACGCCACCCTACTAGCAGCGGCCTATGCGGCGGGGGGCGGAGGCATCACCACTACAGGTGGGCGCCCCCGCGGGCGGTCACCCCTACGGGCACTACCACTGTAGGTCGGCGCCCCCACGGGCGGGCACCCCTGTGGGCATCGCCGCCCGCGAGCACCTCTTTTGGGGCTCAGGTGCGGGCCCAGCGGCGATAGGGGTCACCTGCGCCCGCGGGTAGGCCATCGCCGTTGGCGAGCCCCGCAACTCGCTTGCGGGCCTAACGCTCGTGCGTAGGTTGCCTGCGTGGTGCCTCTGCCTACGGGCGCACTGTTAGTGGGGCAGTGCCCGTAGGCACCGCCCCTATGGGCAACACTTTTAGCAGCCTACTACAGGCAGGCCATAGGCCACTGGTCGCCGGGAACCAACAAACAGCCGCCTACACGCAGACAGCCAAGGCTACAAGTAGCCTTTGGCCACTTATGCATGGGCAGCAAGGGCAACAACAATTATTGCCCTTTGGCATCAACGATCTTGACGATAAAATTCTACTTAAAACACAACACACGCAGTTCAAAACCAACCTATCGCATAAACAACCTGGCTCTGATACCACTGTTGAAAAATCCAGGGGCAACATCACATGCACAGTGAAAGAACATAAAACTGTAAATTTCCCAATACGTGTTTTAATCATCGTGCGTAGATTGGTATGCAAAAACTCGTGACACAAAAAATCACGTGTGAGACAGTTATGTTACATAGGGAGATCATATATCCCTGAATCCCTGCAGATCTATAGGAGTGGATAATGGAGGTCAAGCGTCATCCATATAGCAGGGCTACAACGATGCTCTTCAAATCTCCAGGCCTGCTCTTTGAGGAAGAGAAAGGGAGAGGAAAATAGAAGGTGGCAATTAAGAAGCCCTAACCTATGGGCCTTTAGTTCCCTCCTATTTATAGAGGCCCCAGTTAACCCTAATGGATCCTGCTCTATTGGCTATTGGATCTCCATCCAATTACCCAAGCCTATTAGATTAGTGGGTCTCTACCGATTAATCTCTTATTAGCTCTTTTTGGATCTCATCCAAGGGACCCAATAATTCAGAGGATTATTGGATATTATTAGGACTCTAGCTATGAGAGTCCTAATTGAGAGGGTCATTCATGTAAAACCTACCTAAGCTGACCCATATTAAAGAGGTGAAGAGGCCGGCTAGGGTTAGGAGAGTATTTCTTAGAAAAGCATTAGGAGTTGTGAAGGAATAGGAGTCTTGAGTAGGAGTCCTATTAGGAGTTTTGAGTAGGAGTCTTAATTGAGTAGGAGTCTTGAGTAGGAGTCCTATTAGGAGTTGGGGTTTAGAAGCCCTATAACTAACCATGTATTCGTCCTCTTTTCATAAGTAATAGATGAATCTTTTTTGTAGCCTTTAAGCAACAACTTGGAGGAAGGAACCCCTATAGAGTTCCAAGGAGGCCGATCCCCTAAAGAGATCAACCCCAAGCTTAGAATCTGCCAAGGTTCTAACATTCTAACACTTGGTATTAGAGCAACATTCTTGGTGTCTTGCTGCCCTTCCATAGCCATCTATCAGCCCTCTACAATCGCATAAAGCAATTCCCATAATTGCTTAAAAGATCGTCACCAAATTCCACCATCATCTCCACCATCGCGGATCATCCTTTGATCTCCCTGTGAATTGCAACAGGTTCTGGTTTCCTATGAATGCTTAAGAAAAATATTGATTTAATATTGGGTATCATGAATGCTTGAGTATCATGCATGATATGTCCATAGTGATGATTGATTTATTTTTGGTATCATGCAAGTAAGAATGAAATGTAAGGTTTTAAAATTATGCATGATTTAATTTGAAACTATTATGATGCACAAACATATTGAAAAAGGATTGATAATTTATCTTTGTCATAAATTGAAAATTATTTTAAAGGGAAAAAGAATTACAAAATTATATTATTCCCTTCTTTTTGACAATGACAAAGGGGGAGAAATATTGCTAGCTCAAGATGCTAGCTTGCAAAATTCAAGAATGAAGCAAAATTTACTAACTTGTGTGTTGCAAAGAAAAGCAAAAGTTGCTAGTTTGCACATCATAAAGAGAAGCAAAAAGCTTTCTTATCTCAAAAGATGCAAAACTTTGCCAACTTTCATGTGTAAAATTTGTTAGCTCACAAATTACAAGGAGAAAAACTTGCTAGGAAGCAAAATTGCTAACTTATTCTAAAATGATGCATGCAATACTTATGATTTTTTTATGATGATGTATTTAATGTATTGCATATCATGTATGAGAATCATGATTAAAATTGCATTGACTTGAATTAAATTTAAATTCAAGGTTTATCTCAATTATGACATATTGAAATAAGAATGATACTTTATTTTTGTTATAATTTGAAAATTGATGAATTGCACCATTGTTTTGTTATTCCCCTCTTTTTGCCAATGACAAAGGGGGAGAAAGAATTTCTAGCATGCACATCATGAAAAGAGGCAAATTTGTTAGCTTGCACAAGTCAAGAAGATGTAAAAAACATGCTAACTTGCTCATCTCAAGAGAAACAAAAGTGCTATCTTGCCTATCTCAAGAAGCAAAAATGTAAACTTGACATCAAGAAAAATTCAAAAACTTACAAAACTCAAAATTTTTGCTAGCTTGCATGATGATAAACCTTGAGATTTATTATACAACGATTTGAACTTGAATGTCTAAATACATGCTAGTTGCACTTCTCCTTTTTGTTGATGACAAAGGGGGAGAAGAATGATGTTAGGCATAAGTTTTATGATAACATGTTGCTTGGATTTTTGAATCTAAGAGTTCTATCAAATATTCCACATTGATAGGGGGAGTTTGTTTAAACTCCGGGAGTTAAGGTTAACTCCATCATCAATTAGTTGTCATCATCAAAAAGGGGGAGATTGTTGAATCTCGGATTTTGATGATGAAACCAATTGATAAGTGTTTATGATTTGATCTGCATTTTGAGTGACGCAGGATGCTTCGATCAGGATAAGACAATTAAAGCAAGAAAAATCATGTTGGGCCGGGGGAAAACATGGCAGAAGATTAGACGTATCGCCGGTGGATCGGTCGACGTATCGACAGAAGGCTTCGGGCCATAGTTTTGGGTATCAGGCCAAGAAAGCAGATATTACGCCAAGGATAACGAAGTTGCGGAGGTCAACTGGCCAATTGGGCAATAGGCTGCAAGAGAGGACGATGCACCGAAGAATCGGATGAAGCGTCGATGGACCAATGACATGCCGGACAACATGATTCATGCTTAGTAATAATTGTCTAGATCAAAGTATGTTTTATGTGTGCAGGATTAACTACGATAGCAAGGTATAAAGCAAAATGAAGTCTCGGAGTCAAGAACGTGATTTCATTGGGAGTTCGTGAGTTCAACGGAAGTCTAGACGTTTGTCGGAAGTTCTGTAGGAACCAGCCAAGAAGTTCAGGAGCTTGCTAAAGAAGCTCATCGAAACTCACCAAGAAGATTGTCGTGAAGTCCAAAAGCTTACCGAGAATCCGCTAGAACATTGTCGGGAGATCATCAGAAGTTCGCCGGAAGATCGCTGGAAGAAACCAAGACCTAAGGACTTGTTTAGCTTAAGTATGCCTTAGATTTCATAGTTAGCATGTAATTGGGATTGGAATTGGGCCAACTAAATTATGGTCCAGTTGGGCCCATGTAAGGATTGTGTTGGGCCTAATGAAAGGCCCAAATAGTGACCCAAGAGGTGGCACCATCGTGGCACAGTCTCTGAGACTATGTCAGGCGGTGGTATCGCCTAGTGGCAAGGTGCCAAGCGGTGGTACCGCTAGACTGGGTGGTGGTACTGCCCAGTGCAGTGTTAGTGTCAAACTGACACTAGCGGTGGTACCGCCAAGCACAGGAAATGGTACCGCCCGAATCCAGGAAACCCGGGATGAGATGTTTTTAGACTCCAAGTTTGAATCAACTTGAGACATATAAATACCCCTTTCATCCCTGGTTAACTAACACAAGCATAGAGAATTTAAAAAGGAAAAAACACTGTAGTAACCTCTTGTGAGAATCCTCCTCTTCTAGTCTATGTGTTAGAATAGTTTGAGAGAGGAGTGAGTACTTATAAAGGTTGAATCATTTGCTTTACGCCTTATCGCTATCGTAGTTAATCCTACACACTTATCTCAACACATAGATTAGGTCAAATAATTTACCAATTGATTTCATCATCAAAATCCCAGATTTAACAATTTTCTATCCTTCCGCTGTGATGTTGCCCGTAAGATTTTCCAACAGTGGTATCAGAGCTAGGTTGTTCATGTAAAAGATTGGTTTTGTACTATGTGTGTTGTGTTTTAGGAGGAATTTTGTCATTAAGATCGTTGACGACAATGGCGAGAAAGGGCAGCAACTGTTGCTGCCTTTTCTGCCCACGAAAAAGTGGCCAAAGGCTTCTTGTAGCCTTGGCCATTTGTATGTAGGCGGTTGGCTGTTGACTACTAGCAACTGGCGTCCTGCCTGTTGCAGGCCGCTAGCACTAGTGCCCACAAGGGGCGATGCCTATAGGCCCTGCCTTGGTAAGGGGCAGCGCTGGGCCCATAGGTAGAACTGCTCGGAGGTGCAGCATTGCCTGCGGGTATTGCCCCATGGGCAGAACCACCTATGGAGGCGGCAGTGCCCACCTGTGGGGGCGGTGCCGCCCGCAGGCAAAGACAATGTCCTCGCCCCCCGCCCCCCGCCTCACAGCCCACCGCCGGCAAGGTGGCGACAGCCACAGTAGGGGAGAGAGAGGAGGGCAGTTAGGTTTTTCTAGCCAATAGATAGTTTTGCCCGTCGAAATTTTAGAAATTCCTGATTCTGTCCTTTATCTAAATTACTTAAATACCCCTCAGAATTTAGAAAATTCCCTACATGTCCTTGAATTTAGAAAATATTAATTAATTAAAAGTTTAATTTTTTATTATTTTATTAATATCTAGTAGTCCTACATGATGATGATTTATACATGTGATGTAATATATGGACGGATGATCATGGATCGTGTGATGTGTGTACTTGTGATTATTTTTATTGAGGTCTGTAAACCTCTATTTTATTTCTCATTTATTGTTGGGCATGTGTGCCTATGATTAAGTTGTAATCACACGAGGAGGCGTAACGAGAGCATGACGGCGATAGCAGGACCGACGAGATGGATGATCATGATGCTTGGAGATGCATCGAGATGCCGACGGAACCGATGAGGATGAGATGAATGACCACAGGGCATGGAGATGCACTATTGCACACATAGATCTTAATATGAGTGATTAGGCCCACTGGCTCGGGCCCGATCACATTAGGTTGTGGTCCATGATCATCTAGTGTAATTGCTCATGTGATGTGTGATTGTTTATACACCTACTAGATATGTATATATATATTTGCATATGATGTAGATATATATTAAATATGTAAGTATGTGACAAGTCATATTAGGAGACCAAGTCAAAGAAACCCCTCTCTCGATAATATTAAGTCGGTAAACATGAGGCAATTAGATTGACTCACGTGGCTTTCCATCGTTACAGGTAGGGACTGATTCTCGGTGTAGGATGAGTTGGTCGAGTCTCTCAAGGCTCACCTATATCGCGATTCGCTATCTTGCCTATGACATAGAGATTGTTGAATCTTGGATTTTGATGATGAAACCAATTGAGAGTGTTTATGATTTAATCTGCGTTTTGAGTGACGTAGGATGCTTCGATCAGGATGAGACAATTAAAGCAGGAAGAATAATGTTGGGCTGGAGGAAAACGTGTCAAAAGATTAGACGTCGGGCCAGAGGATCGGTTGACGTATCGACAGAAGGCTTCGAGCCATGGATTCGAGCATCGGGCCAAGAAGAGCGGATATTGCACCAAGGATATCAGAGTTACGGAGGTCAACTGGCCGATTAGGCAATAGGCCGCAAGAGAGGACGATGCGTCGAAGAATCAGATGAAGCATCGATAGACCAATTACATGCCAGACAACTTGATTCATGCTTAGTATTAATTGTCTAGATCGAAGTGTGTTTTTACATGTGCAGGATTAACTACGATAGCTAGGCATAAAGCAAAGTGAAGTCCCAAAGTCAAGAATGTGATTTCGTTGGGAGTTCGAGAGTTCGTCGGAAGTCCGGACGTTCGTCGAAAGTTCTAGCGGAACCAGCCGAGAAGTCTAGGAGCTTGCCAAAAAATCTCATTAGAACTCGCCAAGAAAATCGTCATGAAGTCCAGGAGCTTGCCGGGAGTCCGTCGGAACATTGCCGAGAGATCGTCGAAGGTTCGCCGAAAGATCGCCGGAAGAAACCTAGACTTACGGACTTTGTTTACTTTAGTAAATATCTTAAAATTCATAGTTGGCACATAATTAGGATTATAATTGGGCCAACCCAATTAGAGGATAGTTGGGCCAAGTTTGGGCTATGTTGGGCCAAGAGAAAGGCCCAAACAGTGATCAAACAGGTGAAACCATCGTAATACAATCTCCGAGACTATGTCAGGCGATGGTACCGCCAGTCTGGGCGATGGTACCACCTAGACACAGTCTTCTAGGTGGTGGTACCACCAAACTAGGTGGTGGTACTGCCCAGTGTCAGACTGCAGGCGGTGGTACCGCCCGATGCAGGCGGTGGTACCGCCCATACCCTAAAATTCAGGGGTTTGAATTTTTGGCTCCAAATTTGAATCCATTTGGGGCCTATAAATACCTCAGCTATTCTTGCATGGATTAGATAGAAATATTGAGCAAAACCCTATGATTCTAAAGTTGTAAACCTTAGAAAGTTGAGTTCCCTCCTCCCAAAGCTTAGAGAGAGTTCTAAGAGAGGTGTGAGAGGGATACTGGTAAAAGAGGGTTGTAAAAGGTTGTCTCCTAAACCTGTGAAAAGGAGAAGAGGGGTGTAAAAGGATAGTTGGTCTTTTCCCATTGAAAGAAGACCGATAGTGGATGCTGGTGGCCTCGACGAAAGAGGAATCGGCGAATTGGATGTAGGTCATGACGCTCGAACCACTATAAAAATCTGGTCCCTGTCAACTTAACCCTAATGGATCCTCCCCTATTGGGTATTGGATCTCCATTCAACTATCCAAGCCTCTTAGATTAGTGGATCTCTATCCAATAATCTCTTATGGGCTCTTATTGGATCTCATCCATAGGATCCAATAATTCAAGGGCTTATTGGATATCCAATAAGATAGGGGCTCTAGCGGATATCTCATATTTGAACGTCTGCTCATCGCAATGCCTACCATATATATGTGACCCACTAGGCCCAATATCAAGCTGGTCGTGAGTTGCACCTGTCAAAACTCTTTCTTGCTTAGTGAATTATTATTTCCATAATAATTCACTCGACTCATCGACTACGGATGTATTAGGCCACTACGTCATAGTCCCCAAATAATACAGGGGATTCTAGTCCATTGGACATCACTTAACTTAGTTACTGTATGCCTATAGTCCCTCATCCATCTAATATCTTAGAGATCGTATATCGGATATTGTGCTATCAGACCTATACGGTTTCTACTCGAGTCTCACTCTAATCGGATTCTCCCGAAGAACTATTTCTCTCTCAATCCGAATGACCCTGGCTAGGGTTTTGTCTGAGCAAGAATATATGGGATATTCCTCTCATGACATCGAGAGTATATGATCCTCTATCGACACTCAATAGCCTTCGTAAAGTTGACTACTACTCCTGATGACCGGTTGTGCTAGATCTGGAAAATCTAAACCTATAAGTCTAGTATCAAAGAGTGGAGCACTCATACAGGACATCCTTAGTGTCTCAAGTCTAAGGACCAAATACACCACTCGGACTACAGAATCATTGTTTGACAAGAAGGCATCATCAACCATCCATCATTCCGTAAGCCGATCAATCAATGAACTCATTCCCTAATGAGCACCTGTATTATATCCCTAGTGTCCTCACATGAGCAGCTATGAGACCAGCTGCATCCATCATATGGACGGGTATACAATACACTAGTCTGTCTGGTCATTTCGATGTCCCTCTCGAGTAACCTATGACCAGGATTATTTAGGATATGTGTTTATAAGCGGTCCTATGATTGAGATTATTTAGGATTTGTTTTGTGTTTGAAGGTGAATCATTCTCATTATCGTGATCTCATCATGATCTGATTCCTATTGCACAGATCCAAGGATATCACAATATATATATATATATAATGTGATAAATGCCAAAACGTGTCAAGTCACACATGCCATCACTCACGTGATTGGCTTGCAGGGCACATATGACTAGCAATCTCCTACTTGACCTAAAGCCAATTACCTATGTGTTTGATCCCCATCAGACCCCTATGACGCTCAAAGATAACTGAGACAACGACTTTGTTAGTGGATATGTAATGTTATCTTCGGATGAAACTCTTTCCACTACTACATCTCCTTGGGTTATGATCTCTCTAAAAGGTTAGAACCTCCTCGATTCCCATTGTTGTCGCAATATTAGGGAATCGACTCCTCGTTGCTTGGCACGACTCCTAGATCTGTGATGAACTTCTTCATCCAGACTCACTCTTTTATTACCTCTACTGCAATAATGTGCTCCGCCTCTATGGTCGAGTCAATAGTAGTATATTGCTTTAAACTCTTCCAACACACTACTCCATTCAAAGTGTACATATACCCCGAATTCGACTTATTATCACCGACATCGGACTGAAAACTCGAGTTTGTGTAGCCTTCAACCTTGATGCTACTACCTCTATATACTAGTAAAAGATCTTTAGTCCTTCTCAAGTACTTAAGGTTACACTTTATTGCTTTCCAGTACTCCAAGATTGGATCCGCCTGATACCTACTCGTGACACTCATAGCATGCGCTATATCAGGCCTAGTACATAGTATGACACACACGATAGACCCTATCGCTAATGTTAAATCTCAAATTTTGATGATAAAATCAATTAGTAAACTATTTTATCTAATCTATATGTTGAGAAAAGTGTGTAGGATTAACTATGATAGCAGTAAGATATAAAGCAGGTGTTGTGCCGGAGTCAAGATCGAGACTTCATTGGGAGTTCGAGAGTTCATCGGAAGTCCGGACGTTCATCGATAGTTTTATCGGAACTGACCGAGAAGTCCAAGTGCTTGCCAAATAAGCTCATCAGAACTCACCAAGAAGATCATCATAAAGTCCAGGAGCTTGCTAGGAGTCTGCCGGAACATTACCGAGAGATTGTTAGAAGTTCGTCGGAAGATCACCAAAAGCTCGCCAAAAGAACAATTGACTTACCGGAACAAGAATACTTTGTCAAATATCTTAATTATTATAGTTAGACCATAAATTAAGTTAGGATTAGGAGGTAATCCCACTAACTTAGTTAGGGGCCAATTGGGCCCTTAACAATTGGGCTAGTTGAACAACCCATTCAGCACTTGAAGTCACAGTCGGTAGAGGCACTGCTTTGGACTCGGTCTCCCAGGTGCTCTAGGTAGTGGTACCACCCAGACTAGGCGATGGTACCACCGGCAGTTAATGCTGCCAGTGGTGGTACCGCCCTTGTCAAGTGTGTTAGGAATGAGTCGGCACTAAGAGGGGGGGTTGTTAGGATCGAGAGCACTAAGAGGGGGGGG
>LVTN01003064.1:0-13203 GCA_001649415.1 Musa itinerans
CATGATTTGATATTGATATGCTTCATGTCATAATTTTTATATGACGCCTTTGTAATTTTGTGATGACTTGAACATTTATACCATTATGTTCTTCCTCTCTTCTTCTTGTTTACAATGACAAAAGGGGAAAGAAAATAGCTAGCATCTCAAGTGAACCAAATTTGCTAGCTTGAATGATAAACTTAGACATCTTGATTTCTCAAATTTTAGACTTGAATCTTATTTTTGAATCAAGGTTATTTTCCTATCATTTCTTCTATATACAAAAGAAGAGATATGTCAAAAATCATGACTTGATCTTTTATTTTTTATGATTGAAATAATGATTGAAATATTGATGTAATTATGAATGGTGATTTAGTATTATGAATGCAATACTTCAACTTATGATAATGATGCATGCAATGATGAAATATTCATGATGAAATGAATTATGTCTTTTGAAATTCAAGAGGTCTTATCTTTCATGACATGATGTCTTTGTATTTATGGCTTGTATGCCTTGAAATGATTGAAATATTTTACACTATTTTATTCTTCCCTTATTCTTTCTTGTTTATAATGATAAAAGAGGAAAAAGTTATGATCATGCATGGTAGGATGTAATTTGACAAATTGATACCATCATGATATGAAATATTAATGATTTGAAATGATGCATGCAATACTTATGATAATGATGTACATGATGTATTGCATATGATGTGAATCATGATTAAAATTACATTGACTTGAATTTAATTTAAATTTAATATTTATTTCAATTATGACATATTACAATAAGAATGATACTTTATTTTTGTCATAATTTGAAATTTAATGAATTGCACCATTGTTTTTGTTATTCCCCTCGTTTTGCCAATGACAATGGGGGAGAAAGAATTCCTAGCATGCACATCATGAAAAGAGGTAAAATTGCTAACTTATATGTTATAAAATAATGTAAAATTTTGCTAGCTTGCACTTAGCAAAGGAAGCAAAAATGGCACTTCTCAAAAAGAGCTTGCTATCTTGTCTATCTCAAGAAGCAAAACTTGCAACTTGCACATTGCAAAAGGAAGTAAGAATTACTAGTTTGCACACTTAAACAAGAATGCTATCTTGCATTTGTTTTTGAAAACTTGCTAGCTTGCACGCTCTTAAATGATATGAATTTTCTAGCTTGCATGATGATAAATCTTGATGTTTATTATACAATGATTTGAACACATGAGAATTGGACTTCTCCTTTTTGTTGATGACAAAGGGGGAGAAGTATGATGTTATGCATAAGTTTATGATATCATGTTGCATAGATTTTTGAATCCAAGAGTTTCTATCAATATGCCATATTGATAGGGGGAATTTGTTTAAACTCTGAGAGTTAAGGTTAACTTCGTCATCAATTGATTGTCATCATAAAAAAGGGGGAGATTGTTGAATCTCAAATTTTGATGATGAAACAAATTGATAAGTGTTTATATTTTAATCTGCGTTTTGAGTGATGCAGGATGCTTCAATTAGGATGAGACAATTAAAGCAGGAAGAATTATGTTGTGCCGGAGGAAAATATGTCAGAAGATTGAACGTCGAGCAGGAGGATTGGTCGATGTATCGATAGAAGGTTTCGGGCTATGGATTCGGGCATCGGGCCAAGAAGAGCGGATATTGCGCTAAGGATATTGGAGTTGTAGAGTCAACTGGCCGATTGGGCAATAGGCCGTAAGAGAGGACGATGCGCCGAAGAATCAGACGAAGCATCGAGGTACCAATGACATGCCGTACAACATGATTTATACTTAGTATTAATTGTCTAGATCGAAGTGTGTTTTTACATGTGCAGGATTAACTATGATAGCAAAACATAAAGCAAAATGAAGTCCCGGAGTTAAGGACACGATTTCATTGGGAGTTCAAGAGTTTGTTGGAAGTCTAGACATTCGTTGAAAGTTCTATCGAGAAGTCCAGGAGCTTGCCAAAGAAGCTCATTGGAACTCGTCAAGAAGATCGTTGTGAAGTCTAGGAGCTTGCTAGGAGTCCGCCGGAACACTACCAAGAGATCGTCGGAAGTTCGTCGGAAGAAACCAACACAAACGGACTTGTTCAGCTTAAGTATGCCTTAGATTTCGTAGTTAGCATGTAATTAGGTTTGGATTTGGGCCAACCCAATTAGGGGCCAGTTCGACCCATGTAAGGATTGTGTTGGGCCCAATAAGTGGCCCAAATAGTGTCCCAAGAAGTGGCACAATCTCTGAGACTGTGTCAAGCGGTGGTACCGCTAGTCTGGGTGGTTGTACCACCTCTAGCAGGGTGTCAAGTGGTGGTATCACTAGTCTGGGCGGTGGTCCCACCAAACACAGTCACCAAAGCTATGGTACCACTAGACTGGGCGGTGGTACCACCCAATGCAGTGTTAGTGTCAGACTGACACTGGCGATGGTATCGCTCGTACCTAGGAAACCCGGGATGAGATGTTTTTAGGCTCTAAGTTTGAATCAACTTGAAGCCTATAAATACCCCTCTCATCCCTGGTTAATAGACACAAGCATAGAGAGATCAAAAGTGAGTAAACGCTGTTGCAATCAGAAGAGAAATCCCCTCTTCTAAATTCTAAGTTTAGAATTCTGTTAGAGAGGAGTGAGTGCTTGTAAAGGTTATCTCCTAAACCTGTGAAAAGGAGAAGAGGGATGTAAAAGGTAGTTGGTCTTCGCCTATTGAAGGAAGACCGATAGTGGATGCCGGTGGCCTCGACGGAAGAGGAATCAATGGAGTGGATGTAGGCCACGACGACCGAACCACTATAAAAATCTATTGAGAATTGAGGGGTATTTATAGACCTCAAGAAGATTCAAATTTGGGCTCCAAATTTTGAATTCTCTTGGGTTCCTAAAGCTGGCGGTGCCACCGCTTGTCAGTGGCAGTGCCATCGCTTGTCAATGTCTGACATTGATAGTGTACTAGTGGTGTCACCGCCTGAGGTAGCGATGCCACCGCCTGCCTTCTCGGGACCTGGGCGGTGCCACCGCCGGAACTCTCGGGTTCTGGGCGGTGCCACCGCCCGACCTTCCGGGTGCTGGGCGGTGCCACCGCCTAGTCCAACGGTACCACCGTCTGATCCTTCGGGTTCTAAGCGGTGCCACCGCCTAGACTATTTCAGCTCACTGTTTGGGCTCCAAACTTGGCCCAAACCAGTCCGATGTCGGGCCCAATTGGCCCCTACTTGGGTTATAGGATTAGCACCTAATCCTAACCCTAATCAACATGTTAACTACGAATTTAAAGACATTTCCTAAGCTATTACAAAGTCCATAAGTCAAGACATCTTCCGGTGAGCTTCCGGCAAACTTCCGGCGGTCTTCCGACAAACTCTCGGAAACCATTCTACGGACTCCCAATAAGCTCCTAGACTTCACGATTTGATCTTGGTGAGTTCCGACGAGCTTCTTCAGTAAGCTCCGATCTTTCTCGGCGAGCTCCGCGAACTTCCGATGAACCTTCTGGCGAGCTTCCGAAAACCCTTCGGCAAGCTCCCTACTCATTCTTGGCTAGTTCCGACAGCATTCCTCATCGTTATCGTAGTTAATCCTGCACACACAAGCCAAAACTCTACTCCGATCTAAACAATTATTACAACGCGAATTGACATTCTATTGCCCAGCACATTATTGGTTGGCGCTTCGTCCGATTCTTCAGCGCATCATCCAATATCCTGACGTGATCTCCTTTGGCGCAACGTCAATTCCTCTTGCGTCAACTATCTAATCCTGATCGAGTAGACCTGCATCACTCAAAATGCAGTTAAACATCTAAACACAATTAATTAGTTTCATCATCAAAATCTGAGATTCAACATTTATTGTCGTAGTTTGCATGAAGATTAAGTTAGGATTGGGAGGTGATCCCATTAACATAATATGGGGCCAATTGGGCCCTTAATAGACCTAAATTAGGCCGAATGGATTAGCTCATTCGGACCCAGAATTCCTAACCGACGGTGGCATCGCCTAGGAGACTCGGTCTCCCAGGAGTTCTGGGCGGTTGAACCGCCCTTGTCAGGTAGTGGTACTGCCGGCAGTTATTACTGTCAGTAGTGGTACTGCCTGAGCTCGGTCTCCAAGTGAAGTTAGGCAGTAGTACCACCCAAACTGAGTGGTAGTACTGCTCAGTGATAGTTGACAGGTGGTAGTACTGCCCAGTTATGGCGGTGGTACCACCAGGACCCCGGAAATCCGGGAGATGATACTTTTGAGCTCCAATTTCAAACTGATTGGGGCCTATATAAACCCCACCCTTTCCTGCATGAAAGGGTACCGAAAGCTTGCTTTTATTCTGAGTATTTGAGAGCTTAAAAGTGTTGTAAAAGGCTAGAAGTTCTTCTCCCTCTTTCTTTCTAAGTTAAGTGTTGATTATTCAAGAAAGGAGTGAAAATCTGTAAGGGTTGTCTCCTAAGCCCATCAAAAGGAGAAAAGCTGTAAAAGAGTGGTTGGTCTTCGCCTATTAAAGAAAGGCCTCTAGTGGACGTCGGTGACCTCGTCGGAGGTGGAAGCCAAAAGTGGATGTAGGTCAAGATTGACCAAACCACTCTAAATCTCAATTTGTATTTACATTTTTCTCTTTATCTTAACTATAAACTGCCTCCATTGCTTTACATCGACTATACAATCGTTTTCTCTCAAGTTAAAGATCTTTCTGAAACGGTTTTCGTACGAAGTCTTTTTGAACCGACGAAAGTTTTTTGCTGCACTAATTCACACCACCTCTTAGTGCTCTTGATCCTAATAGCATAGTTAGCTATTCTATGCCAAGCACGACCTCATAGTCATCAATTAGTAGGAGGAAAAAGTCAGTGATAATTTCTTAGTCTTGCAGTAATAGTTTCACCTGCGGGCATCTTTGGTTGCACTTTAGGATTCTATCATCGGCGACCTTTACATCGAACTTGCTGCATCCTTCAATGTGGAGTGTCATCCAAGCAGCAACCTTACTGTTTAGGAAGTTATTAGTGCTGCCTGTGTCGATGAGAATAGTGATCGGTTATTGTTTGAGAATGCCTCCAACTTTTATCATTTGCGGGTTTGAGTAGCCGACTAGCGTGTGTACCATAAAGTCTGTCAGTTGTGGCTCTTCTTTTGTATCTTCATCTTTATGTTCAAGGCTCTCTTCTAGATGTTCAATGACCTCTTCTTCTACTGGTTCAATCACAAAAAGTCTCCCTTTTCTATAGCGATGCTCTCAGCTCCACGGCTCATCGTAGTGCTAACATAACCCCTTCGCAGATCGCTCCCAAAGCTCTTCTCTTGTCATCCTTTTTGGTGCAGGGGCTCGGTCGACAATAGTGGGGGCTGAGGGCTTTAGTATTGCTTGTTGGGGAGTGACCCTAGCCCTCTAGGCTTCATGGTTCAATCGCTCCTCTTGATGTTGTGCGAAAGAGATGGCTGCCATAAGCGTGTATGGTTGTCGCACTTTAACTTCTCCCCGGATCTTCAGTCTTAAGCCCTTAATGAAGGTCCCCAATAGCTATTTTTCAGACCAATCACGAGTTTGATTAGATAACCTTTCAAACTTGGTTTGGTACTCCTGAATGGTGAAGGTTTGTCGGATCTTAGATCTATGATAAATGGCAGCAAAGGTTTGATAGAAATCAGTGAACGTTGCTATAGATATGTGTTGTCTTGTAAGAGCAGAATTATCGTCGAAGAAACAACGGTTTCTCGATGAAATTTCTAGCAAAAACTAAGAGATTTGAGGAGGTAATTTGACAACAAAATCTCAGTTTAGATTCAGCAATGATGACTAATTTAATCCATAAAATTTCAGCAGTATAATAGTAAGGAAATTACTGCAAGTTACGATAGTAGAATTCTCGTTGAAAAATTTTAGCGGTTTGCAATGAAAATTTGCAGCAATACAAGAACGTTTTTAGAGATAAATTCCTCAATAGATCAATCTTAGATAGAAGCCAAGTTGATCTATGAAGCATATAAGAAATTTCATTCAAAAAGGGTTGCAAATAGATTGGTTAAAGGTAACAATATGCGGTTGAAATTTTCTGCAGTAATCCTTCGTTCGCAAGGATGATAACTTTTGTGACGAAAGGAATTCATAGCACGGGATAGATAAGAAGACTTCTTCTTAGTATTTTAAATGAAAAATTATAGTAGCAAAGGGTATTAGTGATAGGAAAATACTAGATCTCTGATGCAATTGGAGGTGATGATAGTAGATTGATTTGATCTACGGTAGAAGATGACGGTGGAGATGGCGACGTCAAGAGCAATTGTGGGAATTGCTTGGTTGGTGGTGGGCGGTAGGGATGATAGCAAAAATAGCAAGATCGCTGCTCTGATACCAGATGATAGAACTCTAGAGGAATTTTATGTAGATTGATTTTTAAGGGAGATCACTCCTTGGAACGCTATAGGGGTTCCACCCTCCTTGAAGTTGGTCAAATGACTGCAATAGTAGATAGATCTTATTCCCAAAGAGATAGAGGCTACATGCTTATATAGGGCTCCAAACCCTAGCCCTAGGGGCTGCTTCCTAAGTGAGTTACCCTTTTGCCCTCAACCATAACCAACCAACCCTGTAAAAGGAGGCGGTGGCTAGGAAGCCCAAAGGCCCAAAAATAAACCCTAGCGACTCTTCTTTATAGGATAGAGGCGGCTAGGTGGGGTTTATTACAATCTCACAGGGTTTTATTAGCTACTTCTTGGTTGAATATGACCCAACCCTGCTAGGGTCCTATCAAAATTTCCTTATATCTATATCTCTTGCTATATCTGCATCTGTGTAACCTATCAGCATAGGTGCTCCACCTCCAAAGCTTAAACAAACTTTAGAGCTCCCTTTGAGATATCTAAGGACCCATTTTACTATTGCCCAGTGCTCTTAACTTGGATTTGTAAGAAATCTGCTAGTTACACCCACTGCATATGCGATGTCCGGACTCATACATACTATTGCATACATTAAACTTCCAATTACTGAAGCATAAAGAACTTTTACATTTTCTCCTTCTCCTTATCACTTGATGGACTCTATTCTGAACACAACTTAAAGTGACTTGAAAAAAGAGAATCAATTGTCTTTGTATTGCTTATACTGAACCTTTCTAATACCTTCTTGATATATTTCTCATGTGACAACCCATGCATACACAACTTGGATAGGCAGATATCGAGAAGGTATTGGAAAGGATATTATGCACAACCTTTCCAATACATTTCCAATACTTTGATATTATGCACAATACCTTTCCAATTCCGCTTATACTTGGATATTGCTTATACTGTCCCGTGGTTTTTACCCTTCACGTTGGAGAAGTTTTCCATGTAAATCTTAGTATTCTATTTGATTGTGATTTTTATTTAATTCTACTGCATGTTAGGCAGGTATTGGAAATGTTCATCTTCTCGATATCTGCCTTTCCAATACCTTTCTAATTCCGCTGCATATTTTAGATATTATGCACAACCTTTCCAATACTTGGATATTATGCACAACTAAACACTCTTAAATGCCTATAGGAAACATCTTTCCTTAACCATATATGCTCTTTGCAACATCACCATCTAGGGCTATATAGGGTGACAAGTTGATTACATCAGTTGTAATCCTCAAAGCCTCATCCTAAAACTTTTTGGATAGCTTAGCCTGTGAAAGCATACATATGATCTTTTCCATGATGGTGCGATTCATCCTCTTTGTAATTGCATTACGCTGAGGTGTACCAGGAACTATCATCTCATGTTGGATGCTATGTGACTTGTAATAATCATGTGTACTCACCACCATTATATGATCTTATATATTTCAATTATCTTTGTCTCCTTTTCAACTCTGGTAAGAAACTCTTTGAAGACATTAATAACTTGATCTTTGGTCTTCATAGTGTAGGACCAAACTTTTATGGAAAAGTTATTTATAAAAATGACAAAATAAAGTGCACTACTGATACCAGGAATATTAACAGGTCCACCAGTAGTTTTTGTCCTCAAAGGACCATATACATCTATATAAACATGGTCCAAGGCATGTAATTTTCTAGATAAAGCAGAACTAGCAAATGAAACTCTATGTTATTTACCAGCCAAACAATCAATACAGTGGTTTAAACGTGTACCTTTGAGGTCTAGTAATACCTCTCTCTTAGAAAGAACTTATAGTCCCTTCTCGCTCATGTGCCCTAGTCGCCTATGCCACAACTCCATGCTAAAGTCTTTCTCTATAGCATTCAATTGCTCACCACAAGCTTTAGCCTGCAACCTATATAAAGTGTGACATTTCTTCCCACTAGCCACAATAAGAGAACCCTTATTGAGCTTCTATTGCCCTATATGAAATCTACTATCATAGTCTCCATCATCTGATCTTACAACTAAAATTAAATTCAGCCTCAAGTCAATCATATGTCTCACATCCTTAAGCACCAACTTCCAGCTAAGGTTAGTCTTTATATGGATATCACCAATGCTAATGATGTCTGTCATGTCATAGTTGCCCATCTTGACAACACTAAAATTTTCAGACCTATAGGTAGCAAAAAACTTTTCCCATGGTAGCATGATAAGAAGTACCTATGTTAATCACCCACTCAAAATTTTGACATACAAAAGAAAAAATATCATCAGAATAAGATAAAATCAAATAATCACCACCTTGCACTATATCTATGGTATTATCTTTTGATTCTATAGGTTCTACTTCTTTTCCCTTTTTCTTGTTCTCTTAGGTTGCTTGCATTGATTCTTGTAATTTCATTTCTCATCATAGTTATAGCAAATAATATCTTTTCTTGATCTCAACTTGCTTCCACCCATGCGTGAATTACTTCTATCCTTGGGATTTACACTATCCCATGCAGAGGTCCATACAAATCATTGCAATACAAGAGATCTTCCATTCTTAGTTTCCATATCATTCAATTATTTTCATTCAAGCTAATCATGCGAGAAACACTATCGACCTTCATGTTTGAATACAAAAATTAAATGTCACCAAAACCTTGCTTTGATGCCAGTTGATGGGATAAATAGAGGAATGAACTTTGTATATGAACAAATATAAGCAAGCCACAACATGCAACGGAATTAAATAAAAATCATAATAAAATAAAATACGAAGATTTACGTAGAAAACTCCTCCAACATGAAGGGTAAAAACCACGGGACAAGTTAGAGAAAATCCACTATAAGAATAATGAATATACAAATCTCAGAGTCTTTTGCCCAAAACCCACGCAACAATCACAAGAGAATAACTTGTTGAATCTCATATTTTGATGATGAAACCAATTGATATATGTTTATGATTTAATCTGTATTTTAAGTGACACAGGATGCTTCGATCAGGATGAGACAATTAAAGTAGGAAGAATCATGTTGTGCCGGAGGAAAAACATGTTAGAAGATTGGACGTCGGGCCGGAGGAACGATCGACGTATTGATAGAAGGCTTCGGGCCATAGATTTAGGCATCGGGCCAAGAAGAGCGGATATTGCGCTAAGGATATCAGAGTTACGAAGTCAACTGGCCGATTGGGTAATAGGTCACAAGAGAGGACGATGCGCTAAAGAATCGGATGAAGCGTCAAGGGACCAATGACATGCTGGATAACTTGATTAATGCTTAGTATTAATTATCTAGATTAAAGTATGTTTTACATGTGCAAGATTAACTACGATAGCAAGGCATGAAGCAAAATGAAGTCCCGGAGTCAAGGACGCGATTTCGTTAGGAGTTCGTGAGTTCGTCGGAAATCTAGATGTTTGTCGGAAGTTCTAGCAGAACCAGTCGAGATGTCTCGGAGCTTGCCAGAGAAGCTCGTCGAAACTCGCCAAGAAGATCGTCGTGAAGTCCAGGAGCTTGTCGGGAGTCCGTCGGAACATTGCCGAGAGATCGTCGAAAGTTCGTTAGAAGCTCGCTGGAAGAATAGACATAGGGACTTGTTTTGCTTAGCAAATGTCTTAGGATTTCGTAGTTAGCACGTAATTGGGCTTAGATTTGGACCAACCCAATTAGGGGCCAGCTAGGCCCAAATAGTGCCCCAAGAAGTCTCACCGTCGTGGCACAATCTTCGAGACTTTGTCAGGCGGTGTTATCGCCAGTCTAGGCGGTTGTATCACCCCTGGTAGGGTGCTAGGCGGTGGTACCCCCCAGCACTGCCTCCCAAGCGGTGGTACCGCCAAACTGGGCGGTGGTACCACCCAGGGCAGTGTTAGTGTCAGACTGACACTGGGCAGTGGTACAGCCCAACGCAGGCGGTGGTACCGCCCAACGCAAGCGGTGGTACCGCCCATGCCTAGGGAACCCAGGATAAGATGTTTTTAGGCTCCTAGTTTGAATCAACTTGAAGCCTATAAATACCTCTCTCATCCCTGGTTAAAGAACACAAGCACAGAGAGTTTAAAAGTAAAGAAACGCTATAGAAATCTCTTTAGAAATTCCCTCATCTAAGTCTAAGTGTTAGAATTCTATTTAGAGAAGAGAGTGAGTGCTTGTAAGGGTTATCTCCTAAACCCAGTAAAAGGAGAAGAGGGGTGTAAAAGGTGGTTGGTCTTTGCCTATTGAAGGAAGACCGATAGTGGATGCTAGTGGCCTCAACGGAAGAGGAATCAGCGGAGTGGATGTAGGTCACAATGACCGAACCACTCTAAGAAAAACGTATTCTTTGGTTTGCATTTTATTCTTGCTATTACCTTACTGCAAACCTCCTTAAGTGCTTATTGCCTTTAATTCATTACGTACACTTCCAAGTTAAGTTTCTGAAATTGGTTTTTTGTCGGAAACGGTTTTTATCGTATGAAGTTTTTCAAACCGACATAATTTTTACCACTGCACTAATTCACCCCCCTCTCTTAGTGTCGGCTCTTGATCCTAACATAACTAGGATATAAGGATTACATCATTGTGCATAATATCCAAAATCTCTCCAAGTAATCATAGTAGGAATTTATTGTAGATCTGATCTAACATGTTATGAGAACACTATCTAGATGATTGAGAGAAGCCTCTATGTTATCCTTGTCTTCTTCTCTTTTTTTTCTGCCATTTTCTTCTATTTTTGAATCACATTGCTGCTGCAATTTTCTACCCATGTTGCTATAGTTTTTCTGCTCTTGTTGCTGTAATTTTCTACCTTTTTTTTCATAGCCACCACACCTCCCTTATTAGATCTAGGTTTAGGTTAAAAGAGAAGTGGGCTATGGGCTTACCTAATTAGCTATCTGCCTAACAATGGAGGTTGTATTAAAAAAATTAGGATTAACGTAAGACCTATCTTTAGTATAGATGCATGCACTTAAGTAGAAAGTAACAAAAATGCTTTATTAATGGCTAAGGGGTGGATAGTGCAAACAAACTACTCCCATTTGCATTTGCGAAAACATAGATTCTTGTTAGTGGTTTCTATTAGAATTGTAAAGTTGTATCAAGGTAGTTGATTCATTGTCTATAATTAGTGATCGGAACCATAGGATTCTTACTGCTATTAAGGAGATCTTTTAGCATGATACATATGTCAAAGAATCGTATTAGTGATGTTCGGGATCATGAAATGGTAAAATTATTTTAGACTGCAACTAGAGCTACAAATATGTATAAATTTAATGAATGTATACAAATGATGAGAGAACATTACACTGATAGTTATCATTGGATTTGCCGAATTAAGAAAGAGAAATGTGCTAATACTTATTTTCCAAGGTGTAGATATTCAATGTTGACCACGAAAGGATCGAAAAGAATGAATTCCTTGCGTAAGATTATTCACAACTTCCAATATATTTTTTTTAATAGAGATGACAATAAGAAAACTCACAGAATGGTTTTATACTTATCGTGAAACATCCAAAGGATTAACAAGTATTTTGACGAATTGTTTTGAGGAGCAAATGAAGAAATCAAAGGAAAACACTTTTTTTTTTAGTTTTACCTTATACTAACTATGAATTTTAAGTCTAAACATCAACATTGATAATAAAACCTGTTTATGCAGCCGAATGTAACTGTTTGGAATCCCATGTTCTAATGCCATGGTAGTCATTGGGTGTAAAAATTTGAATCCATATTTGTTTTATAAGTACTTTTTGGCAGAAATATACAAAAACATATATGTGAAAAATACATTTCCAATGCGAAGAAAACAATATTGGATTCAACATGAAGATGACTGAACCATGTTACCTCCAATTGCTGTTTAATAGGCAGGTTAATGAAAGAAGGTAAGGATTGAACCGATCCATAATAGGAAGATAGAAAAAGATGTTCAAGATGCAAACAATTATACCACAATTGTTATTTTTACAGATCGTCATCAGTTTAAGAAATTATAGTACTTTGTGGTTTCCAAATTTGTAAAGACCCATGTTAATTCACATTATGCATTATTTTTGGGCTTGTAATGTAGTGTTTTAATATGGTTGACATTGTAAGAGTATAAATACTAGTGTTTCAAACTTAAGTGTTTTACAAGATTCCATCATTAACTTATGGAATATAAGTATCATTTTGTAATTGATATTTTTAATTCTACTGATCCTCTTTTTGTCATTTTAGCTAAAGAGCGTTATGAGTCATTTTGGATCTCTAGTCAGAAACCTTGAACACCCAAAAAGCAAGATATCATCTCTTGCTTCTAGCTTGTGATGGTATACGTTTCTACAAAAGAGGATGACATTTAGGTACCCATTTGACCTTGGATGCCTCAAAAACCAATCTAAATTGCTTATCATGTTGCATAGAGTTCTTTATGGTTCATTTAGGAACTCAAATCAATTTGTTTGGACTAACCTTCTTGAATGGACAATGATAAGCTCTATGTCCATGTTTGCAACAAAAGTTGTATTTGTTTTAGTGCGAAATATGCAAGATAGGGCCTTTAATAAAGGTGGTTGGATTTTGGTGAGGGCTTCTCACAAATCCGATTCCACTTCTTTTATGAAAGTGACCCTTATTGGTAAGGATCATGTTCAAGGACTTGCTACCAACCTCAAATTTCTTTAAGGTATCCTTAATTAGCAAATTTTCCTTTTGAAGTATTTCTAAATCATGGCATTTCGTACATGGAGCTAAACTATCATTATGCTTAATTTTTAATTTATCAAAATTATTAACAAGACAATCATGCTCCTTTTTTAACAATTTATATTTTTTACTAATTATTTTGCATTCATCAAATAAATCATGGAAAGCATTTAATAATTCATCAAATGATAAATTTGCATCA